>JASDQU010010131.1:6847-28814 GCA_032191745.1 Picea mariana | reverse complement strand
CCCACTTAAATGTTCAAGTACAAGATGATTCAAAATGAAAATGTCTCCTTGGTATATATAGGAGACTAGGAGGTATAATTACAACTAATGGCCTAAATCCGACATAAATAAAATAACATTACTAATCTAATATGCCCCAATTAAGGGGTAATGAGCCAATATTAGGGCTTAACAAAAAGAGTAATAGCGAGAGTGATTAGAGTGTGAAGATCAGAATCTAAAATAATGTGTTTAAAAAGGACTTCGATGAACGCAATCCCGAAACATATTTGAGTTGAGTTTGGGTTTACTTATAGAAGTAAGGATGCATGTATTGTAGGGTAGAAGATAGGCGCAAAAGAAAAAGAGAAAATATTTTTTGTTTTTTGGGGGCCCCATAAAATTTATAAAGATGGGGGGGTTGTTGTGAAATGACCCACAAAAAATGGTGGCTTACTAAAGAGAACCAGTTGTCTCTTAATTCTGAAAGGAGAAAGCATCTTCAATTAGATAGAAGCAACATTTGACTTTTTAAAAGTACATTCAGTATCCAAATTAAGGACCCCACATTCAATGGTCTTTATGAAAGCTTTAAAGAAGAACCTGACATCAATAATCTTCCACATAATTCGAGTGATCATTTCTTTTTCTTCTTTTTTTTGGTGGGGGGGACTTCATAAATCCACAATGAAATTGTGAGAGTGACACTATGGCAGAAAATTAAGTCGACTGTTGGAGAATGAAGTGTTGTATTTACCTCTCTTTCCCAGCATTGCTTCACTACCAGCAAGTATCAATATCCCGACAAAGATACCTCGGTATCATACAAGCATGGCCCCACTTCCAATGAGCATCCATAGCCCCGACGGATTTACTTGTACTTCCCACACTTTTCAATAGATTTTTCAACTTCCTTATGATTATTCTTATGAATCCACCTTTTAGATATAGAATTTAGATATTGCAACTACAATATAGGTGACAATAAATAGGAATCGAGGTGATACGAGAATCATTTTGATTTGCTAGTCTCAGTTAAAAAATTGTCTTAACGGATCTCTAAACACGAAAAACTGATGCATTTTAAAATTGGAAAGTAATGGGAAGAGACACTGGATTTATGTGGAAGATAATGAATCCAGGATATTTCAGGAAACTTGAAAAGGAACATCGGTCACATAAGAGTGAATAATATATGGAAACCATCGAAAAGTACATAAATCAAAGGTCAGAAGATTTTCTTTTGGTACAGACGAACAAGTTCCTCTTTTCTGTGTTACCATTTGTTAGCAGGGATCTACCTAGGTCTCTGAATTGAAAGAACAGTTGGCCCAGAGTAGCAAACAGTGGTAGGGGATTATTGTAAACTATAAAAGTGAAGAAAAAGGGAAGGAATAAAATCAAATAACGGTCATATTATTGAAAATATAAACTAAAAATAAAACTACAACTGAAAAACTATTATGTACAGGGATACATCACCCTTGAGTACTTAACCTTGATGTTTTTTTTGAGGGAAAATTCAGTAATCTTAAGAGAAGAAAAATGCTTGGCGTTATCAAAAACTAAAAAGTCTGGAATTCCAAACCTAGTAATGATGTATGATTCAAGGAACGAAATCACCTGATTTTCGTTGATGGTTTTCAAAGGAATCTCTTCACTCCATCTGGTGAAATAATCAGTGGTCGTTAAAATGTATTTATACAACTGCAATGAATTTGGATCGATTTCCTCGATAATGTCCAACCTGTTGGTTTTTCAATAAGCAAGGTTAAGCATGAAGTTCATTCCATTTTTAGTATTCACTTAACCATAACCAATAATGTTGCAACAACCAAGATCACAAGAAGAAACACCATGCACAAGAACACAAGAAGTGTCCTGGGAAACCCTTTTCAACAAGGGAAGAAAACCCAACCAAAATCCTTTGCTATATTCTTCAATAGAAAGACCTTCACTACCAATAAGACCTAGCACACAAGAGGGTGCTCAAACCATAGAAGACTAATGCCCAAGAGAGGTGTGCACTTTTCCCAAGAAGGTGTACTTTCTGAAATTCCAAACTCACATAAAAGATGTGTTTCCTCAATGGGGAATTTACCTTTACTTATACTAGACTAGACTTGTCAACAGAAGTTTCTATTGGCACAACAGGGCCGACCTCATTAGCTCACAATACAATTAATATTAACTAGATTAATTATCATTTACATTAATTATTAATCACATTAAGGTGGGGCTGACCTATACCCTTTACATTACAATTAGGGTTACAGGAAGGTCCAACTATTGAACAATATAGCAAGGGATCTTGTACACCCACTAGTACTCATCCACTAGGGGCACATCCATATGGATGTCCATAACTCTAACTCACTGCATTACACAGAAGAACCACTTCTTCACTAGTGCTCAGCCACTAAGATCACGTTCACATGTGCTCGTCCACAGGAACGTCCACTCAACATATCTTCTTTCCCACTACATTACACAAGAGTCATTTGGAGTTTCGCATCAACTCTTCTACTCAGAGGAGGCTTAATACATCATCTTCATTTATGTTCTCATGACGATGCACCTAGCACTTTGGGATTTCACACGTTCACCTTGTGCTCAACCACAGGCCCGTCCAACTCAACAGATCTCCTTTCTCATTATGTTACATAGGAGAATCATCTAGAGTTATTCTCAACTCTCTATAAGGAGGAGGCCATCTCTACGTTCTAGCTCATGATCATGCCAAGTCTCACACAGATGTAATTTGAACTTTGTCTTGGTTGTAGTCATCAACACTCCCTCTCAACTAGGGAGGCATTCTTCACCAAGTTAATTTGGTGAAGATGTCTGCAATATGCTCATGTGTAGGAAGGTACTGCATGTGTACTATTTTCCTCTGCATCATATCTTTGATATAAAAATATTTCATCTCATTTTGTTTTGATCCATCAGGAAACACTGGGTTCTCAAAGAGCTTTACACATAGCTCTTGGTTATCATCATAGGATCCATCTCATGGTCAAGTAAATATGTTAGAAGCTTGTGAAGCCATATGGCTTCTCACCTTTGATGTTATATACTCTTGTTCTGTGGTACTCAAGGCCAAAGAGCTTTGTTTCCTACTGCATCAAGAAATCATGGAAAATTTCACAATAAGACAACAATCGGATGTGCTCTTCCGGTCCACTGTACTCTCTGCTCAATCTCTATCGGCATATCCTGCAAACTCAAGTTCACACTGGAGGCATATCTCAGGCCATATCCAACTATGCCTCATATATATCTCATTACATGTTGTATTGCTATCCAGTGAGTTTGTCTCGACTGATTCATGGATTGACTAAGTACATTCATGGCATAGAATGAATTTGATCCAGTGTTAATGAGATACATCAATGAACCAATCAGGTGTGGATCAATCTCGTATGAATCATCATCATTCATTTTCTTCAAATCCATCACGATGGTTTTGCATTTTGTCATACTGAACTTCTTTAATATTCCTACTATATATTTTCATTGACTCAGGAAAATCTCATCTGTCCTCTGTCATACTTCTTGTCCAAGAAGTAGTGCATCATATTCATATCCTTCATCTAGAAATTAGAAGTCAAAGCTAACTTGTATCCAACAAGGCTTTCTAACTAAGTCATCAAAATCAAGCTTTCGTCACCAACACTATAATAATATAGGTTTGGATCAGCAACACTCTTGCTGAAACCCAAACTCATCAAGAATCCATCCATCTGATATAGTTTCCAAATCATGGATGGTAATACAGATGGAAGTGTATCGGGTTTTCTGGATCAAGTGTCTCATCATAGACAACTCCCTTTGTTTGTGAGAAACCTCTGGCTATGGATATTTCTTTGTATATCTTGACACTTCTATCAATTGAATGTTTGATCTTATATATCCACTTGGAAGTCATCACATACTTTCCTTTTGGTCTCTGAACAATATCTTATACATCATTCTTTTAAGATATATTGGTATTCTTCTGTTATGGAATCTTGCCATACATGTTCTCCTTTTGCTTCTATATGACAAGAACGCTTGGAATCAATGATGTGGCTCATGGATAAAGAGTAGCTCGAAAAATATCTTTGTTCTCTTGGGATGTGCCTTGAGAGGCTTGTATGTTTATCTGCCTCCTGAAAAGTGAGCCTAGGCAGACCTTTTATTCCCTATTGCAATATCTCTAAACATATCAACTGGAGCAACTGGATCAGTTGGAATAATGTATGTCTCCCTTTGAACTGTTGAAGGGGGAGAAGGTATTGTCTCACTGTCAATCTCCATCTAAGATTCTCTGGATATTTGAAAAGATATCTCTTCTTCAAGGACAACATCTTTGCTTGTCTCAATGTGTCTCTGACCAGGGATGTTGATCTGGAATTTCTTCAAAGATTCATTGTTATGTTTTTCAAGACTTCTTCTCTTTGGGTTCAATCCCAGGCTTGTCTTCTAGAAACTTGAAGTTGCTTGATCCATCAAGCTTAACTTCCATCATCATTTTTTTCATCATAATTTTATATTCTTCGCAATTGTTTGTCAACTGGGCTAGAAAACCTAATGGCTAGGCTAGGCTATCACTTTTCGGTTTTGTTGGACTTATGAATGCAAAAAATAAGACTTTGAAATATGGGAGAACACTGGTGAGCTGAAATGCTCCTTCAATGAGTTACAGAAACCCTAATACTGAAATTTCTGCAGAAATTAGCGAAACCCTAGAAACCCTAGAGCCAAAAAGTCAAAATTCTTAGAAATTCAATTTGAAGCTTGTTGGAGGTGCGTTGAAGGAGTTCGTACACTCCTATGTACTTTTTATCCCCAGGTTCCAAGTTTTAAGTGTTGAAAAGCCTCAGAAGAGTAGGTCGTATAGATTTTTTGGAAACCCCAGGAGGGTCGTACGATTTCTGCAGAATAGAGAGAGGATGGCTGAAATATGTTTTGTGCAATGGGTTCTTCAAGACCTAAGCTCTGATACCATGTTGATTTTTCAATAAGCAAGGTTAAGCATGAAGATCACAAGAAGAAACACCATGCACAAGAGCACAAAAAGTATCCTGGGAAACCCTTGTTAACAAGGGAAGAAAACCCAACCAAAATCCTTTGTTATATTCTTCAAGAGAAATACCTTCACCACCAATAATACATATCACACAAGAGGGTTCTCAAACCCTATAACACTAGCGCCCAAGAGAGGTGTGCACTTTTCCCAAGAAGGTGTACTTGCTGAAATTTCCAAACTCACATGAAAGATGTGTTTCCTCAATGGGAAATTTACCTTTAATTATACTAGAATAGACCTTTCAACAGAAGTGTCTATTGGCACAACAGAGCCAACCTCACTAGCTCACGATATAATTAATATTAACTATATTAATTATCTTTTACATTAATTATTAATCACATTAAGTTGGGGTCGACCTGTACCCTTTACATTACAATTAGGGTTATAGGAAGGTCTAACTCTTGAACAATATAGCAAGAGATATTGTACACCCACTAGTGCTCATCCACTAGGGGAACATCCATAGGGATGTCCATATCTCTGGCTCACTTCATTATACAGAAGAACCACTTCGTCACTAGTGCTTAGCCACTAGGATCATGTTCACATGTGCTCATCCACAGGCACGTCCACTCAAGAGATATTCTTTCCCACTGCATTACACAGAAGATTCATCTGGATTTTCTCATCAAATCTTCTACTCAGAGGAGGCTTAATACATCATCTTCATTTATGTTCTTGTGATGATGCACCTAACACTTTAGGATTTCACAAATTCACATTGTGCTCAGCCACAGGCACGTCCAACTCAATAGATCTCCTTTCTCACTGTTTTACACAGGAGAATCATCTGGAGTTCTTTTCAACTCTCTTTAAGGAGGAGGCCATCTCTATGTTCCAACTCTGTCTCAGATAGGAACAACACACCCCTCTCATGGGATTTCTCTCAGGTTTGTAAGCTAGAGAATATCTCACATAGCTGCAATCATCATCTCTCTGGTTTGTAAGATGGATAATGCTTCACATAGCTGCAATCATCAACACAACCCCCGCTATTGGAAGGGGCACTCGATGATGATAGGATGTAAGGGGAAATCTACTTTCTTTTCTCTTCCAGCTGAGGTTTGGCACTACTAGCATTTCCTGGAATTTCCTGGCATATGCATGAGAGTCTTTAAATATGGAAGGCCAGTAATACCCTATTCTGAGGATTTTGTGTGCAGTAGTATCCCCACAGTAATTTCCTCCTGTGGGTCCGTCATGGAGCTCAGACAAGAATTTCTTAGCATCCCTCTTTTCCATGCATCTAATTAAAATTCCATCATAGTTTTTTCTGCATATAATTCCATGCATCAGCTGATATTGGGCGGATTTGAGCCTTAGAGCCCTTTTCTTCTTAGGATCCAGATAATGTGGAGTTGATCGGTAATATTTCATTTCGTAGAACCAAGGATCTGAACTAACTGGGATGTATCATACCTCCCTTTCGAATAGCTCGGAATCTTGATAGAGAACATCTTCATGAGAATCAACGCAAGGGGATTCTGCAGCAAGTTTTCATAGCCCTTGTCCTTTAACGATCTTCGCAGGTTTGATCTCCAGTTCATATTCTTGTAGAGTTGTAATCTGATTTTCTTTGTTTTCTGCTAGATCTTTTTGTACCAGGAGCTTCCTAACAGTTAGGTAAGGAACATTAACCTTAGTTTTAGATTTGAGTAAGAATGGTCGAAAGTGTTTGACAACTTTGAACACTGCATATGCATGTTTATCAACTTCGGGATAATTCAACTCAGCTCCTTGTAGACATGAACTCATAAAAGCAACAGGAAACTCATCTCCTTCCAAGTTCTTCTGAGTTAATACCACCAAAAATGCAGTATGGGAGGAAAACGTGTAGAGGATGAAATACCGATTGAAATTTGGACTCAACAATGCCAGTGCTTGATTAATATCTCCTTTGATCTTGTCTAAAGCCTCCTTTTCTTTAGATCTCCAACTAAATTGAGTATTCTTCTTTATCATATCTTGTAGGGGTTTTACTGTCTCGAAAAAACTAGGTATGAATCATCTGGCGAAATTTATCTTTCTGAGGAATGAATATATAGTTTTTTCTTTGTGAGGTGAAGGGATCTTAGCGATCGCTTCAGTCCTGCCAGGTTCAATCTGCATACCATGTTTGGAGATGATGAAACCCATAAGTTTTCCTTCATCTACGACGAAAATGGATTTCTTGGGGTTCAGAGTTATTTTGTATTTCCTGCATCGATTAAATACTTTCTTCAAGTGAGATATATGGTCCTATTTATTCTTCAAGAAGATGATCACTTCATCTAGGTACACTACCACACATTCTCTCAGGAGACCTATAAAGGCAATGTCCATGGCTTGTTGAAACGTGGTTCCAGTGTTTATCATTCTAAAAGGAGTCTTTCTATAGGTATATGTTCCCCATTTGGTTCTGAAAGTTGTCTTAAGTTGGTCTTCACGAGCTACTAGGACTTGATTGTATCCTGAGAATCCATCTAACAAGGAGATCATTTTTTATTCGGACACACATTGCATAATTTTTTCCATGGGAGGTACATGGTAGTTATCTTTTTTTGAGGCTCTATTTACATTTATGAAATCAACACAGAGTCAGATATCCCCATTATTTTTTCTTACAAACACTAATTTTGATATCCACTATGTATGCCTTACCGGAAAAATGATTCTAGCCACCAATAATTTATTTAGCTCTGCTTTAACCTGAGGTTCAAGACTGGGGTGCATCTTCCTCAGCTTTTGTTGGAAAGGTTTGGGTTTGAACTTTCATGGGAATGGCATGTTGTATAATCTTTCTATCATATTTCTTGAGGTCCTCATACGTCCAGGCGAAAATGCCCTTATATTCTCTGAATAATTTGATGTATTCCTACCTTTCTTCAAGAGAACAATTTTTTCCTAGGTTGACGTTCTTAGGAGAAAACTATGATCCCAGGTTTATTGTTTCAAACTGTAGGTATGAGTTGTTAGTCTTGCAATTCGTGACCTTCTTGAATTTGTCTTGAACATCGTAGAATGTTTCTAACCTGACCACACTCCTGGGAATATTGTTGGACAGGCCTGTTGCTTTTATTGCTTCAGTATCATCGTTATTATCAGTATTCATCAGCATGTCATGTTGGCCTTCATCTATGATAGAATCCTTGAAGATATCTTTGAGGTGTAGAAAATTGATGAGTTGTTGGTCATCATCAAAGACCCTCCAACTTATGATATTGTTTGGAATTGATGGCTAGTACAAAAGTTCAACAGAGAAGGAGTCAAGCATCAATTTGTCTGAGGGTATTAATCTGTATGCCACATTTTCCAACAAGTCAGTGTAAGAATTTAACGACCGGGGAACGATGTTAATATTGAAAGAAATGAAAGATTTAATAAGCTCCCAGACCTCAGACTAATAATTTTTTAGGTGACTTGAAAGGAAATGAATAGTGTTTCGTACATGTCTAACGATGATTTCAGAGTCACCAAATACCTTAATTTTTTTTTGCTTTTAAGTCAGTTGCTTTCCTAAGTCCCTATACAAGGACCTCGTATTCGACAGTATTGTTGGTGCAAGGAAATTCCATTCTGCATGCAATTAACATTTTAGTACCTTTCGGGTCTTTTAGTATACAACTCGCTCATGTACCTTCTAAATATTTTGATCCATTGAAGAATAACGTCCACATATCAGGATCACCTTTTTTTTATTTCAACTGGTATTTTTGAATTTTCAGTTTTTTTTTGGTTTTAAAATGGTTAGTGGAGTCGGTGCATTTTTCTAACTTATCTCTACAAACTACGTTAGTTTGTACATTTGGTAGATTGTTGGTTTGATCATCTATATCACAACTGGACTCAATAATCTGGGTGCAATGAAGGATTTTGGATTTAGAGTCATATTTCGTGAGAGTTGATGGTTCGGTTGTGAAGTTCCCAAAAAATGTCTCAAATGAATGATTCCCAAGAATAGAATGGTTGAATATCATCGATTCATTCGGATCGTTCAAATCAGTAACTACGTGTTTCATGTACCTTTCTCTGTCAATCCTGGTTTGATTCATTTTACCATTGAAAGGGAGCCATAAATGGGACCAGACGGTAGCAAAGTAGTCGTTTAACATGCCCGACCAATATCGACTTAAAAGCATGTCATAGTTATCATGAATGTCCACTGTTATTATATCTATGGTTTGATGAAATTTCGGGTTGGGAGACATCCTAATAAATAATAAAAAATGTAATTCTTTGAACACCTTAACTTTAGTTATGTCTGACTGGATAATCTAAATGTTAGATGGTTCAGGTTTGATGTTATGCTTCTCACAGAATTTAAGGGGCATGACATTGGATGAAGCTCTTGATTCCACCATGCAATTATGAACATTCCTATTGAAGACTTTAAAAGTGATGAGAAAAGGAGGAGTGTTGGACCTAGATCTTTGACCTGTTAAGGATGCATTAGTCGCAACCAGAATTTTGGATGGAGTATTGTTATCAGGCGAAGTTACCTTTATGATTACCCTTTTGGTTCTCGAGTTTGATTCACAAAAGCTAGGAGACGTTTTACCTTGCAGCGTTCTGATGAAATTTCCTTGGATTTGTGGAATTTTCATGAGTTCAAACAAAGAAATGTTGCCTTTTGTTTTCTTTAGATCTTCTAAAAATTCATATTCCAATTTGGCCAAGGGTGTAGGTGAGTATTTGATTTCATTGTTTGATCTATTGTTTTGGGACTGGAGGAAGTATTCTTAGACAAATTAGGGGTAGTATTGGTTGAAAGAGAATGTTGTTTAGGAGTAGTGGTAGTGGGAGAAGCAGGATTAGGGGTATCGGGGGTGTTATCGGGAATATTCTTACTGGCACTCCTAGTGGTTACGACGTTTTGTGAGACGTGTACTTATTCAGTTTCTTCTTCATCTTATCCAAAGATAATGTCCCAAAAACTTAACTATTGTTCAACCGGCTTGTCAAAATCTCGAGGTTCTTCTTGATGTTCTTGACCTCCATTTCCCTCAGCATTGTTTTCAGCCATAGTCTATGTTGCCCAGGTTTGAAGGGCTTGGACAATATATTCCATATTGGTGCTTTTCATCTGAGAGGGGGAAGCTTTGCTGGTTGGGGGAGTGTTACTATATTTCTTGGGTGGGAACTTAAAAAACCTTTTCTGATTGGAAGATCCCTCTCCATTACCTATTTTTAGGTCAACTAAGTCATTGGATAGATTTTTGATGATTCTTTGAAGAGATTCCATATCCATAGAATTAGAGGTTTTTTTATCTTCACTGGATTTAGAGGTAGATATTTTACTCTTACATTTACCTTTAGATGGTTCTGAATTGGAACTACCCTTTAAACTTAACAAAAAAAATTCAATTTTAAGGGCTTCCTGGAAAGCTTCTTCTAGAGTATCATTTTCAGAATTTTTTACATACATGGCCATGGACATGGGTGAACAAGAGGTATAAAATTCAATTGTGACATCTTCAATAGCTTTTGAGTCCCTTGGGATTCATTTGAACAAAGTGAGGAATCATTGATTGCAATCAGTAACTAATTCCTTGGCATCCATCTTGACTCTTGATAGTTTGAGGACCTAGGTGGCTCGTGTTTTATTTTTCCCAAATTTTCGAAGGAAAGAGTTTTCAAACGTCCTCCAATTCAAAATGGAAGCTTCTTCTAGAGAGAAATACCACGTAGACACTTTTTCTTCAAAAGTAAGAGAAACAGATGATACACGACATCTTTTTGGCAAATGCTTTGTATCCTAATAGCCAAAAAGAATTTCTTAATATGGTTCTGAGTTGAATCCTTTTTGTCGAGGTCAAATTTAGGCAAGAATTTCTCAGGGTGTTTGGGCATATCATGTTGAACTCTAGATACAACAACCGCATCAACAAACGACCAAGGCTGGTAAGAGGGTGGATTTTGGTTTTAATTTGCTCCAACCATGTTTAGGGGATGATATACAACAACTTGATGGGGGTTATCTTTGAATTCACTCTCAGATCCGTCCCCTTCTTCGAAATTTTCCTCTAACTCGTTTCTGGGGGTGTGAGGGGGCGATTCAGGAGGTGAGGGCGGTATACCTCTTGCTTCACCGGCGAGTATATGATATTCAAGATTAAATTATGAAGCCTCGGCGAAATCGAACGTATCTTCAGGAACGTGATATTCATAAGTCCCAACCGAACCTTTTTCTTGATAGGAATATGGGTTAGCGAAATAGGGATCCATATGATGAAGATTTTCCTGATTTTCAGAAAAAGAGTAATCTAAGGGAAGTTGTCTGGTCTATCTGCTACATTTTCTAGTCAATGCTTGGTTGGTTCATTCAGTCGAACGCCTGACTAAAGACTCGATCTCCGAGATAGTTAAGATATGAGGTTGAGGAGAAGAGAAAGATGTTTCGGGATGAGAGGGAACGCGATGAGTGATGACCTGAGCTAGAGTATTCATTGTATATTCTAAAGGGAAGACTTTATGTTTGGAGTAAATTTTATGGGAATCATTCGTGGAGGAAAAGATTATTTGCGGGGTAGAATGGGAAGAATTCAAATTTCTATTTGTATACATTCAATTCTCAGGCCCTCCTTCTAGCGCCATCTCTGTTGACGAGCCAAAATGACCCGTTCAATCAGTTGAGGGAAAACGCCCGATGATGGGTCCCAACTAGACTCACTCTCATTTGGGATAGTTGTTGAGTCCTCCAACCAGATTTTGGCCCGATTACAAACTAACTAAAATGTTGACAGAATTATAACTAAATACTAACTAAAGTATGAATCTAAGAACCAAAAAGTTCTCAAATGAATTAAAAAAAATGAGAAAAAGGAGTAAGCACAGCTAACTAACATTAGACTAAGAAATATGGTTATTATTCTAAGATTCAATCTCTAAACTATTATTATTTAAATTAACCTATCATGATCATGAGAAAACTAACAGAATAAATTAATACAGTGAATAATGTGCATAACTTGAGCAGAATAAATTTGTGACACAAGTGATACATAAATTTGATAGCATAATCTGTTAGAACCAAAGAATTGATAAACTTAATGACATAATACTATTGCATGTACTCATCCTGAAAGACCATGTTAGCTATAAAATGCAAACATTAATTTAGAAGTAATTCATTAACTAATATTCACAGGCTACAAATAGAGAGACGCATAAACAAAAAAATCTCATTCACACATATCAATACCACAATCTTCCAATTTAGAATGTCTCTTGGATTAAAATTAACTTGCAGCAAAAATATTGTCTTTCTAGCTTCTAAAACCAAAATCCCTTTCAAAAGGGAAGTGCTCCCTTTATATAGTGAGGGGCCAATATTTACAATCGTTTTTCATGGTAATTATAGAAATTTGAGTCGTTTCACAAAAGGACTCTTAATTTTCCAAAAAAGATTACAATATCATAAGAGAACAACATCTAGAAAGAAATGAGAGATTTTATAATCATGACGTGGTCTGCTCCTGCTGTTGGCCTCGATATTCCTTCCAAGTGGAGTAGTCATTTAAAATGCTCTCGAGCTTGCTCGATTGCAATCTCTCTAGGAATGATTCTTCGTTACAGGATTTTGTGGCCACTTCTTGATGTAACTGCTCAACCATGGTTTTTACAAAGGATTGAATCTTATGGGTGAGCTGGGTAGGAAACAATAGATGTTCTTCAATTGGTTTTTCATCAAATAGAATCAAATCGTGAATGCTTGTCTAACTAGTCTTATTTAGATCTTCCATCTCAACCGCCTTGGTACTGACATAAGTCATTTCATCTATAGATTGCAATGGTTGTACCCATGCCTCTGTGATGATATCATTAGCATATTTCCACAGTTTTTCACATGTGTCAGCAACCACCCCTTGGGTGGAATGGACACTCATGAACAGAGGTTTGCTAGTGTCAAAAAGCATTTGATACATGAGTCTTTCTCTTTTCAAGTAAATTGGAAGGGAGGTAGGTGTAGGTTGTAGCCTGTCTTGCCAATTTACCATTTCCTCAAAAGCTTCGTTATCTTCCTGATACCTTCCTTGAGTCTTAATCAAAGTATTCTGCAGATTAATTTTTTCTTGTCGCTCTACCCATATGTCAATTAATATACCAAGCAGTTTGTTCTTTTTCTTAGCTAGATCTTCACTGACAGCCAACACTCGTGCTTTGAAGGACTCCACGGTACATGTCGAGGCACTAGTATTTTCTAGAGTGTCATTAATTTTATGTCTTTCCACTTCCAACTCATCCCTGTGGGTGTCCCGTAGGATTTGCATCTTATTTTCAAACTCTTCATTCAAGTGGTCTCTTTGTGCCTGTAGGGCACCATTGATCTTACCTGAGTTTAGAATTTCAGTTGCGCTGACAACTTCCTGGACATCTATGTTAAATTAGTCTTTTACATATTTCAAGTTTGTTTCCAACTCTGTTACTCGAGACCTAGAAATGTTCATGGCATTAGTTACCTCCAGAACAGAGGAAGCATTTAATCCTGCGAAGGCGCTGAGCGTCGAAGTTGCTTGAACCGTGTTCTCTTCGGGATTAGGGTCGACCTTCCATTCCAAAATCCTTCTTGCATGTGACTTAGATTTGGAGTCTTCTCCTCTTTTTCTTTTCGTTGATCTCTTATTGATACTCTTAGTTCTGTTGTCGAAATAGTAGTCTCCAATGGCAACTACTGATCCTTCAGAATTGAGAGCTTGGAATCCCCTGGTGTGGAGCTTATGGAGGCATACTCTAGAGGAGGTATATTCACAATGCCTAGGGTTGGTGTCAATGGAGTACCTGGGGTCTGGTTTAAATTCTTCTTTAAAAGATCCTAAGATTTTCTCTTTGATTCAGCCTTGTGGCCAATCACTTCACCTTTGCTTCTTCAGCCAGTTTCCTAGATTGTGCTTCATTAGCTAGCCTCTTGGTTTCCTCGTCCTCTACCGAATTTTTAGATTCTTCTTCTTTCTTCTTCTGTAGAGTTTCCTGATTTTCCACACGCTCATGTTATAACCTGATCTTTTCCTCAGTATGCCTTGTTTGATAATCTTGCTCCGCTTGGAGCCTTTTCTGCTCAAGGTGATTTTCTTTTTGGGTCTTCTCCTATTCTTTGGCATTGTCGGTATCTTTCTCTTGCTGACACAACTTCTGGAATTGAGCTAAAGTTTCCAACTTGAATTCTTCTTGTTTGAGATCAAGTTCTCACTTTGTCGTGTTGTGGGGCAGCTGGTGCAAGATTACATCATACAAGAGTACTCCTTTAAATTTATCCTCTTCAAAATAAAAATAAAACGTGAATATTTGGATGAGTGAGGCCGACAGACCTGCATGAATGATAGAAAACTCATGAGGATCATGTCCTTTAGGCTCACCCGAGCACAATATTAACTTTTGTAAGGTCTTAGCCTCCTTCCTTGCATGTTTAGCATTGGAGATGGAATAGCTTCCAATGTGGAGAGGGAAGATTGGCCACAGTATTTTATTGTTGGTTTGCAAGAGCGTGGTGTCTTTGGATACCATCATTTGGTATGTTATTTCCCTCATTAGTAGTCGGTATGGGACAAAATAAGGCAAGAGATGTGGGGCCCATGTGGTCCCGTAGACCCGAATGAATGAATAGTACTTGTAGAAAAACCAATCAGCCACCCTTTTCATCCCATTTCTAGCCTCAAAGGATATCATGTGTCTAGGGAAGCCGAAAAGGAGGGAGTGTAGAGGGGCGAGGAATAAATTACAAATATTGTAAAAATATTGTTCGAAATTTACGCTCCATAATTAGGAGCAATAGACATGAATGGGGGGCTTACTCCGGTCCCAATTCCATACAAGCTCAGGAAAATGTACCAAGGAAAAAAGACATCTATCATATAAGAAGACATATAAAAACATGGCTTCTTCATACGTGAGAAATTTTTTTCGTGCAAACATATGTTGAAGGCTAGGATATCCGCTTAGTTGAAGACATGTCATGTTCTAACGATGGTGTGTGCCAAAGGTAACCAGTCAATTTGGAAGTGCATACTTTTTTCTTCCCCATATAAACGACAAAGCATGGCCACCAACAGCGTGTAAGGAGTTTTAAGCTTGTGGGTGGGGACCATTTTCTGACCTTGCTTAAGGGTTTCATCCTAGTGTTTCATTTTTTTTGTTGGTCCTTTGCTGGCCTGGACAAACCCTTTTAGGAAAGGTTCATTCAACGAGCAAGTAGGAGCGGGAAGGTGATATCTAGCGCTAATATCCTCTGGTCTGAGGGAAGCTACTCACATCCTTTGCTTTCTTTTGATGTTTGTTGTGAAAGTGTCAAAGTTCCTTAGACACCAATGTGTTGACTCATTGTATGGGAATAGTTGAGGCCTGGCAGCTACCCGATGAATACCGCTTTTTCAGGATATTCGGGTACACCTCTAAAACTTCGTTGTCTTGAGGAAAATCTGCGAAGTCGAATACCCTGTAGATATCTTTAAATCCAGGGAAATGGTCCTCGCCAGTATGAGGAATTGTGTCAGTCACTAGAGTTTTGACCGAACGAGATGATGATTCGAGGTCTGTGGCACCCTGGAAGTACATCGAGTTCCTAGATATTTTGGGGTTCTGGATCGCCATGACAAATGACCAAATTAATCTACAATAACATGTTAAAAGGAACATCATATTATCTTAAGAATAATGCATTAGCCGTAATAATGAAATACCGGTTAAGCGAAAGAAAACAAAGGTTACTGGTAAACAAGTAGTTGCAGGTAACGGAGAAGGAAAACTCAGTAAGCGAGGGAATCTAGGCGAAAATCAAACTTTGCGGACTATGTTTCAAAAACTTACGGTGCGATTTGTGTTCTAAAAGGGTGTTTTTTATAACTCGTAATGCATATCCAACTAGCACGAGTATGCCATAACTCAGGTATGTACGAGGATCTTTCCAAATCTGATCTTAACTTTTCTTGTTAATGCGCGTCATTTCCATAATTAAATATTATTAAGTAAGATAGGTGCATTGATTAAAACATCCTGGGAAGTGGTAAACCAAATCCTCAAATAAGACCGTTATCGGGGTCGAGATTTCGAAGTATGAAAGATCTTGGTTTTTTCGAACTCCGAAGGGAAAGGTATCAAAGGTATATTCCATTGCATGTGGACCGGTGAGTAGGCCTGGCGCGTCAATCAATTAATATTGATACGGAAAGAGGTGGGACCTGTTGGGGTGTTGGCATCAAGGTGAATCAGGATGAGGGCGAAACTAAAACCCTAGGGGGATGTATCAAAACTAAACTATGTGCTTTACAGGATTTTGGGACTTGGTTGTCAGAGGTTTGAAGGATATGGGAAAGTTTGAGCTCTGATGACAACGGTATCGAAGAATATTCTTTCATCCTAGAATAAAGTGCAGTACATGTACGAGAAGGGTCAAGAGGCCATCATATTTTTCTTTTCCAAATGCGATTAGATGATTTTAAAATGGCTCCCAACGAGGATGGTATCGACGGTAATATTCCTTTGATGCCTTAGAAACAATTTTATGCTCCAAAAGCAATAAAAACAACTCATTGGAGAATCGATCAAGAGGGCAGTCAACAATCCAATCTTGGGAAGCCACTTGGGGGGAGATCGTTTGACAGGTCATCACAAACTTTGGGGCTCCATGAGAGAAAAAGAGTAAGAGCCCAAGTGATCGGAGTGTGAAGATCAAAATCTAAAATAACGCATTTAAAAAGGACTTTGATGAACATAATCCCGAACTAGATTTGAGTTGAGTTTGGGTTTCCTTATAGAAGTAAGGATGCAGGTCTTGTAGGGTAGAAGATAGGCGCAAAAGAAAAAGAGAAAAATATTTTTTATTTTTTTGGGGCCCATAAAATTTAGAAAGATGGGGGGTTGTTGTGAAATGACCCACAACACTAGTGCAGTATTTCCTACTCACAATTAGATCTTAGAGTGTGGTTTAATCCTACAGTTAGTAGTGTGCAGGTGTCCTCAAAATGGATTAAAAAGGATAAAAAGTACAAAAAATGCAGGCTTTGAGCAGAGGAAGTAGAAGTTGTACACATTTATAACCCAAATATCGACCTCTAACTACTTGAACCAAATCTTAAGCATATAGATAGAGGGTTCATGGTTGGAGAGAGTTACACCCAATCGTTTTTCTTGAAAGATTAGTCTGAAGGTTATTACTCTAATTGGGAAATCTCTTGGCCCCATTCCTCATCTAGAGAAAAGCCCTTGTTTTTCTCTGAGTTTGAATATGACTCTCTTAGGGTTTGTTGAGCAACTCAGTGTCTCCCCTATTGCTCTGAAATCGATTTCCGTATATGGACACTGAGTTTGAAATGTGACCAAGGTTGGAGGAACCCATACTTGAGTGGTGAAGTTTTTTGTTGCCGAATCAAGTATATTTACTTCTATTATAAATTGAGGAACCCATTATATATATATATATATATATATATATATATATATATTCTTTTCCCCTTCCCATCCCTCCCAACTTCCTATTGCAATTAATTGTTAGTGATCTTGAATTTATATTATGGAATTGATGTGGAGTTAACAAATGGAATGTTAGTTTTGTTCATTTTTTCGATTATATTTTGTTCATTTGATATGCTTAATGAAGAATGAGAAAGGCATATTCTTGTTTGTTTGTGCACAGGTATGGAGAAGAAATTGTGTGTTAGAGATTTGCTTGAATTTCTATTGATCATAATCAAGAATGAAGAGTACAATTGCTAGGATTCCCTTCTCCTTCTCATCATTTCATTTATAACTAGGAAAAAGGATTTAAGAATCTATTTTTGCTTTGTCAACGAGTTTCTAGCCCCTCACCGAGGAATTGGATTATTTTCCATAACAATATTCCCTAAAGAAACATGGGTTGTGAGATCATATTTGCAGCAACATACAAGTCCCCACATAGCATGATCCTTATGTCAATGGGCATATCCATAAAGGTAGTGCCCCCTAATAACATAGTAGTTGATTGGTTGTAGGATGAATATGTGTACTTGTTGAACTTTCACATCCTCCTTTATAGAATGTGTTGTGTGGATGCATGTGTGTGATAATAAACAATCAAATAAGAAAGAAACGTGATGATCCATTATAAAATAAACAATCAAATATAAAATAAAATGATCCATCACGTTTATAAAATAATCTTTTCCTCGTCATCTGAAGAATAACAAGAATAAACACATTATTTCTCTCACCAATATAACACACTTAGAACGAATGTCAGGGACTATGGAAACTATTTTTTCCTTTTCTGTTAGGAAACCTCACCAGGTTTAATTGAAGTACCAGGCTGCAAGAAGCAGCAGCCATTCATTAATGTGCAACGGGAGACTCGAGGGGAAAAAAAAACTTGGTACAATATTTAAGTATCTAGGTTTTCACAGTTCTTGTAGAAATTATGGATTTAACTGTGTTTTATAAATGTTTTTAGAATTTCCACGGAATCAAGACTAGGTTCCGAGAAAGAATAAACACATTATTTCTCTCACCAATATAACGCACTTAGAATGAACGTGGGTGGTTGTAGCAACTATTTTTTCCTTTTCTGTTAGGCAACCTCAGGTTTAATTGAAGTATCGGGTTGCAAGAAGAAGCAATCATTCATTAACGTGCCAACAATGCAACAGGAGACTCGAAAGTGGAAAAAAACTTGGTACAATATTTAAGTTTCTAGGTTTTCACAATTCTTGTAGAAATTCTGGATTTAATTGTGTTTTAGAAACATTTCCAGAATTTCCACTGAAACAAGACTTGGTTCTGGGAAATTCAGTATTGGTATAATGTAGACTGCATGTAAGATCCTTCCTTGTACTCAGAGGTTGTGAGCAAATAAATGATCTTTCAAAAGGTCAATCCTCAAAAGCTGGATCTTATCCCAACAAAGACCATTTAGGCATACTCCAAAGCATTGAACAGACTTAGCAATGGTATGTTCATGGCATGGGATATAACTGGACTTTTATTTAGTAGGTTCGATGAGCAGATCTTTCATAGTGGGACCAAGCGATAAGTGCTTCAATCCCATGTATTAAGAAAGAAAGTATTTTTAATGTCCACGAGGCTAAAAATAGTCTATGGGACATATTGTTTTTCCATCTGGCTTTTGTATTCAGCCCTTTTCCTGGGAAGTTTTACAATAATCGCTCCCAGCTTCTCAACAAACTCTTTGCTGAATAGATTATCCCAAGAATTAGCTGCCAGAATACCTGCATAAGTTGGGTTAAGTGGGGAATCTCGGACCCCTTTGCAACTCGAGCAAGATATGAATACTATAAAACTGCATTCTTTATTCTATACAATTTTATATGCTAGAAATCCCAGGTGTTTTTGCTGAATCTGGTACATGCTTGGATTTTGAAACCAATGTTGATCTAATGCTTCCCTTTTCATCTTTGTTTCTTTGTGGCCCCAATGGCTGAATGGAAGAAAAACAAAACCCACAGAAGAGTAAACCAAACTACTAAACAAGCAAGCAAAGAGCCCTCTTATTGACCTCAATATCCCCACACTCAGTTACCCATTTGAAACAGAGGCCAACGTATAAACTCAGTAGTAATGAATCAAATCATTCACTTGATGTTGCATTACTAACAGTTGGGAATTAATACATGATAAGTCGGACAATTGTTTAATCACACACAAATTATACAACCACAGATGATGACAATTGTTTAATCACACGCAAATTATACAACCACATATGATGTACATTGACGATGCCCTCGTATTCTTGACATCGACACCAAACTTCCTACACACCCAATTCTAATTGTTAACTCTAAACGGTACCACCCCAAAATATCTGCAAAAGATGAGGGCATCGTATTGGGAAGTTGAATCTACCTCAGCATTTTCTTGTCAGTAAGCTGATTTTGCTTCCTATATTTCCTGTGGGGATAGAATTACACACCCACAACATCACATACAACATTATTCTTCATCAAGCCCTCACTAGCAGAGGGTTTAAAAATCCTAAATGAGTATATGGCAAGAGAAAAATGCTTGACAAGACATGCTAAGCTCATAATCAAAACTGCTTTATGAAGCCGAATTTTACTCTATGTGTTGATAAAACATGAGTATTGCATATGGGTTTTACAGTTAAAAAAAAATGTTCTAGGAATGAAAAAATCTTACTTACTCTGGCTTGATCTCATCACTCCCACTGGGATTTGCAGCATGGCACCCTAGGTTTCCAATGTCTGACAAAACCCTTCTAGGTCTCGTCTCTTCCCGAGTCTACCATTGCATCACAGAGCATGCATATAATCTCTATCAAATCCATCTATGTATTACTTTAAAGCCCTATACAACCATTGATTTCATATAATCACTAACAAGATTTACTACCCATTTGTTGGTATTAGGTTTTGGTATTGGTTTGGACAAGAGAAAACGATAAAGTACCTTTGCTAGTAACGGGCTTGTTGGGCCTCTCCGCCCTATTCTTGATCCCAAATTTGGCTTGCTGCAAAGAGAAATACAGAGCAGTAAGTGACTATTCGATAATCAAGCCCCTTGAAAATTGATAAGGAAGCCATAACTAAGCGGGATCCTGACCTTGGAAGGGTTCATTGTGAAAAGACCGAGTGCCCAACAAAGAGAACTAAAAACCCAAAAGTGGGATCCAAAAATCAGAATCTCTTTAAAACATGGCAGCATAAAATTAATGCCAATCTATGAATTGCTTCTTTAAGAAATTGAGAATTCCATGTTCCATATAGAAAAATAAACTTTCATATGATAAAACTAATAATAATGATATAGTTGAGAATTAAAAGAAACGGATGATATAGCTTCACATTCTCACTGTAACCTTGAGGAAAATAGACCACATGTCTCCCAACTGTAGGTAGAGACACGAGGGGCACTGTAGTGTCCCCAAGGCCGAGTCCCGTTGTAAACCATGTTTTGAAAAGGAATTGTAATTATGTTTTATAGGCTGGTGAGCCAAGTTTTGTATAACTGGTAGGNAGCCTGCTGATGTACTTGTATGTATGCAAAATGATTAATAAAATATAAACACCGCCAGGTGCAGACCGACCATGATGAATGAGTGAAGGGGGACTGAGCATCCATAGGGTGGGCAAGGAATTAGGGGTTGGAGGTGGGAAAAAGGGGCTAAGTGTTGAGCCTAGAGGGCTTAAGCCTTGGGAATAATATTTTAATATTATTCCAAAAGAGAAGTGCATTATATGTTTTAACCTAAGTCCTTTTTGGAAGGACATGTGATTTCCAAATGGTGGGAGGCATGCATGTTTCCGGAATGCATGCAGTCGCATGGGTGACAAGTGTCAACCCTGACCATACAATAAAAAGCCGCGATGAGCCGTGTTGGGGGTTCCTCCTCCATGGGACTCACGGATTGCCAGAAGGGAAGGAGTCTGACTCTTGCAGAAAAACCCTCGTACATCCTCTGAACCGTCCGAACCTGCGTTGACCTTGCGTGGATTGTCTGTCACTCATTCCTGACACCAGAGCGTGAGTCTATCCTGGGTAGGGCGGATGGGAAACGACCATTCTGTCGGGGTGGAGAGAGTCTGTGTAATTCCCTACGGAAATTGCTTCTCAGGAAATTCCGAAAATCAACACCGTGAGACCTAGCTGCCATTGTTGAGCTTGTTTTGAGAGGTCCGAGTCTGTATTCCCGGTCGACTGTGGTGGTCATGCAAAGATGGATTGCGCGTGAATTGTTGTCCAGTGCAGGTGGTGATTGAGCCTGTGTGTGACCTCTCTCTAAGTGAGGGAGGTGGATGTTGTTGGAAGAGGTTTCTTCCAGAGAGTGTCCAGCACCAGCTTCAGGCTCTGAGACTTCCTGATCCGGCCTGTTGTCGAGACCCAGAGAGGGAGGTTAGCACCGATGGACTGTGCTTGTGAAGGTGTATACTCCCGGGTGGAACAGGCATGTGGGGAATGAGAGTCTGGTAGTAGTGGGCGTAAGATGGCATC
>JASDQU010010130.1:210590-230264 GCA_032191745.1 Picea mariana | reverse complement strand
GTTGAGAAGGGTTTTCCCAGGATATTTCTTGTGTTCTTGTGCATGGTATTTCTTCTTGTGATCTTGGTTATTGCAACAATTGTGAATGGTGTAGCTGCATTTGTTTATGGTTCAAGTACATGACTAAAATGAAATAAACCTCATGCTTGAGCCTAGCATAGTGAAAATTCAACATTCAACAGGTTCTAAGGGCTCATTACTTGGCCCTTCATGAGGTTCCTCCCTCCGATCATCTGACTCTTCATTTTCAGAAGAGGGTGAAGCTGGTTGAATTGCTTCTGATTTAGCTCTCTGGATTTCTTGAATGCGGCTTCCTCATGGAAAGTCACATCTCTGCTTACCTTTATCTGTCTCTGACCTGCTACATATATCCTGTAAGCCTTGGAGTTCTCATTGTACCCCACAAAACCCCCTTTCTTGCCTAAGGGTTCCATCTTTGTCCTCTTTTCCTTAGGGACATGAATATACACTGAGCACCCAAATATCCTTAGATGCCCTACTTCGGGTTTGATCCCTGAGAAGACCTCTTCAGGAGTCTTGTCCTTCAAGATAGCATGTGGACACCTGTTCTGAATATACACGGCAATGGAGGTAGCTTCTGCCCATAAAGAATTTGACAGATCCTAGTCAAGCATCATTGCTTTCGCTGCCTCACAAATTGTCTTGTTTTTCCTCTTAGCAACTCCATTTTGTTGAGGGTTATATGGCGCGGTCAAATGTCTCTTGATTCTTGCTGACTTGCAAAAATCCTCAAACTGGAGAGATTCAAACTCTCCTCCATTGTCTGTTCTAAGGGTGCTGATGTGTTTCCCTATCTGCTTTTCAATAAAGGCTTTATACTCTTTGAATTTATCAAATGTGTCACTTTTAGCTTTAAGGAAATATATCCAACATTTTCTTGAGTAATCATCAATAAAAATGACATAATACAAACAACCACTGAGTGAGGGAGATGACATGGGACCACATACATCAGAATGAACCAGATCTAAGATGCCCTAAGCTTTGTTGTCACTACTAGGAAATGTTTTCTTTATATTTTTACCTAGCATGCATCCTTTACAACTTTCATTTTTACTAAGGGAAATAGAGGGCATGCCACATACCATGTTCTGCATATCTGGAAGTGCTTTGTAATGAAGATGACCAAGTCTTCTGTGCCACAATTCACTGGAGCTAGTCGCATCATGAGCCAATGCCTGAACTGATTGTCCTGTCACGACGTACAGTCCTCCTCTGCGTATCCCGATGGGTTATGTTGTACTCAAATGGCTACCTTTAGCCCACAATAGTGTCTTCCTGTCCTTGAAGATCACCCAATGCCCCTTGTCCTCAAGGATTGCAATTGATAGAAGATTCTTCTTGAGCCCTGGAACATATAATACTTCATCAACATGAAGTCTAGCCCCAGATTCCAATCTGAAGGAGATAGAGCCTACTCCCTCTATCTTGTAACATTTGTCATCCCCAAGCTCAACCTGCTCTGCAAAAAATTGTCTTAAAATCTGAGACGATCTCCTTGTACCCTGTCATGTGCTTTGATGCACCACTTTCTACTAACCAAGTTTTAGGCCTCGTGAAAACTGAACTGGATAAGGCAAAAACCAAGTAATATTCTTTTCTATTTTCTTTCTTATTAGAAGGACTTTTCTGTTTTCTTTTGGATTCGTCATCCTCAGCAGTTGAGGCATGATGTTTCCCTTTCCTTGGATATTTCTTTCTAAACCAACAGTCTTTAGCAAAATGACCCAACTTATTACAACTAAAACATTTAATCTTAGATGTATCAATACTCTTGCCTTTGAACGTACCTTTGGTGTTTAGCTTCCTCTGAGAGCCTTTCTAGAAAGTGTCTTTCTTCTTTCCCTTGAATCTTGATGCTAATGTTGAATGCTCTTCTTTGGTTGGCTCGCTCCTGGTAGCAGTGCAACTCTCCTCTTGGAGGCAATCTTGCCATAACCTCTCAAACATGGGTTGAATCTCTCTCCCACTTACACTGGATAAGAAGGTCTCCCATGAAGAAAGAAGACCATCAAATATGGCCTGCACTAAATCATCATCGTCCATTGTGACCCCTGTGACCAAAAGATGATCTCTGATCTGGGCTATCCTGGAACAGAAAGATGCTACTGATTCATCTTTCTCCATCTTCAAATACTTAAGCTTGTGCTTAAGTGTCCTCTTCTGACTTGGAACCTGTTTCTCATACAGATTCACCAAGGTATCCATACAATCCTTGGCAGTCATTAACGAAGTCGTTGTCGACATTATATTGTCTTTGACTGAGTCAAAGATGATTCGCTTGGCCTTTGCTTGAGTCTTATTGAAGGCCGCTCTTCCTGCATTAATAGTGGGTTCCTCCACCATTGTGGTCACATACTGCTCAAGATCATGCTCCTGCAAGATATTTGTTATCCGGAGCTTCCACACATTGAAGTTGGCAGCTCCTTCGAGCCTATCCTCGGCCCTGACTGAAATGGAGGATGCCATGGCCCTCACACTGGAAACTTAATCAAGCTTGCTTGGATCTGTGTGTACCTGCTGCTGCACTTCAACAAGCTTATCACACCCTAAGCTCTGATACCATGTTAAATTATGAGCTTGATTTCTTATGCAGATTATTTCTTTATTTTCTTCAACACTTTGATTCTAGCTTAATACATTTCAACACTTTGATTCTAGCTTATTTTATAGAATCATAACTGAATAGCAATAATCATGTAGATACGTAAGCATGCACATCAACAACACATATACCCTGGGGAAACCTTGTACAAGGAGAAAAACCCCAACAAACAATATTCCTTTATTGCATTAATAATGTAAGATCACTTACAAACATTCACCATGAAAACTCTACTCTTAAAGAGCTTGCCAAGTTGAGTATGACCTGACAGAGACCTAAGAGACCTTGCTGATATAGATGTATCCTAGTTGCTTTCAAAGACTGAGATATATCAGCTTTGATATGGGTTATTGAAACTGCCTCTAACTGACTGATATGCACCTCTATATGCTGATTTACAACACTGATATGGCTGCCTCTTTAGCGCTGATATGTACCTCTGTACAACACTGATATGCTGCCTCTATATACGCCTCTGTATAGCAGCCTTTAATGGACTGATATTCGCCTCTGTATAGCAGCCTTTAATGCTTCACCTTTTTACCCTACATAGCAATTGTGTTGAGGAGAGGGGATTGACCTCTGCTTATAAAGGAATGGAGGAGAAGTGGAGAGGACTCGAAATAGAGGTGTGAAAGCATGCTTGACATAACTCAGCATTACACTTTAGTTCGAAAATAGAACTAGACTTGAGACTTCAGTTGCAACTCAGCATTACACTTTAGTTCGAAAATAGAACTAGACTTGAGACTTCAGTTGCAACTCAGCATTACACTTTAGTTCGAAAATGGAAGTAGACTTGAGACTTCAGTTACAACTCAGCATTATACTTTAGTTTGAAAATAGAACTAGACTTGAGACTTCAGTTACAACTCAGCATTACACTTTAGTTCGAAAATAGAACTAGACTTGAGACTTCAGTTACAACTCAACTCTTTACAAGGCAATTCAAATTTCTCTTCATGGTGGATAATGTTACACGTGCCAATGCACTAGATGAATACATTTATATCATTTGCAATGTTAGGAATATCATTTGTTTCTAGCTCATAGGAATTTTATATTCAACCTAACTTTTGCTAGATGCCTTGACTTTTGCTCATGGCTCACAAGGCTTGACTAGGCTCACACAGATTGTACGTTCCCCTTGACTTTTGCACTAGTCTGTCTATGCTCACAGAGGTTGTACGTTCCCCCTGACTTTTGCACTAGACTGTCTATGCTCATAGAGGTTGTATGTTCCCCCTAACTTTTTCATTAGACTTATATAGCATCTCGTTCGTCCTGACTTTTGGTTTGACTTGCAGAGATTGTACGTTCCCCCTGGCTTTTGTCAATACCTCACAAGACTGGTTGATTCTCCAAATCTCCCTGGCTAGCCTCAGGGTGGCCCATATGGCCTCTCATTGGAGAATGACTGTTGATGCTGCCAAATTTAACAATAGCTTCCAATCTCCATGGGGTTGTGGTGGGTCTCTAATGCACCAGTCTGCTGGGTGTTGTCCTTACCTAGTGGCTCTCCTCTTCCTCCATCATAGCTAGTACTCGTGATGCTTGATACTTGCCATCAAAATCTCCTTCTTTAGATTATAACATTTTAAATGTTCAAATTGCACTATCTGCAATGTGCGATAATCCATCCAACCTCCTCTATTTGGTAATAATTTTGTATATACAGTGTTAGATATGTATAATTTTTGTATACAGTGTAATTAGATATGAATAATTTTTGTATATACAGTGTATGTGTTTCTTATATGCAAAACTTTTCGGCTGCATTTCCTGTACCATTCCTGTTTCCCGTTTCTGGTAACTTAGCAGAGGTGGCAGAAAATTCAAGTGTTGAGTTACTCTTTTAATTGATTAATGTGAAGCACCTTTTGCATGGATGTATAACAGAGATTTTTAATGCAATCTAAACTATAGTGAACACTCTGATGTTTCAAGGCATGTATACAAGTGTTTTTGGCAAGCATGCTCTTTAGCATCTCTGGTGACCCAATGATCATAATATCTCTATCCCGTGTAATGCATCTAAAACATTTTTTACTATCAATGAACTAGCATTGTTAATATTACTCATCTATTTTTCCTATGCTAGTAGTGATTGTATTATTAACATATATTATGCTTATGAAAGCTTCTAACCTTGGATACATCTACCACTGAATTGGCCTTAAAAGAATGCCATTTTCAGGCATTCTTTGGTGACCACCTTCCTTGACATATTGTCTAATTACCTTTCAGGTGTTGCACATTCATTTGTGATGTTATATTTTAATGGGTTAATGGTTATGAGCTTGTGTGCCCATGTTTTGCAGTCCAATCTGTGTAGTTGTTCTTAGGTACTAGTATATACTCTTCTATGCCCACTGTCAAAAGAGAACAGTTACATGTTGCAGTTATCTTGATTCTTATGCTTGGAATCACTGTCTTCCAACTATCATTTAAAAATGAATATCATAGAGTTGGCCACTTTGGGGTTGCCCATGTGGAATGGGGTAGGCTATCATACTGCATTGAAGTTGTTTATGTGGTTGTCATTGTGTTTGCCAATTTTTTCTGTTGTATTTGATCAAATGTCTTACATTCCTTTTCCCATATGATAGCTTAACATCCATCAATGTAATGTGATTATTACATTGGGATTTCTGAACATCTGATATAGTTGGTCGACATGTTTATTGTGTCGAAATGAATCCATACTGTTCTGAAATAGGATAGTCCATTTGAGGTTTTTGAGGGAATCTTATTAACATGGTTCTACAGGACTTTAAGGCAAAATACTGCATTTTATTTTTATGACAGATTGAGGCAAGGCCAAAGTGGAACAAGCTTCAATAATCATAATTTAAAAAAAATATATGGGCTTTCTAATCTATTGGTGAAAACAGTTTTAGTGCTTATCCAAATTCAATGGTGTTTTTATGCTTGCCCTTGGATCTCTATGTGTTGCTGCATGTGATTTCTACTTAATTCAAACAATATCAATCCATCATGTTTGGCATTTCAGGTTACAGTTCCACAAATGATAGTTCATTTAGGTTCTAGCAAAACCTTAAAACGGCATAGCTCTGCAGGTCTTTAGTTTCAGATTAAAAACTGTATTTTTTTTCTAGCACAGAATCAAGGCAAGACCAGACTTCAAAAGTTAATTATAGTTCTTAAAAAATTTATGGAATTCCTAATCTATTTGTGCAAACAAAATTAGCACTTATCCAAATTAGATGGTGATTTTTTAACACTTGGCAGTGAACTTCTATGTTTCGCTGCATGTAAAAATTATACTTGACGCAAATAGTTGGCATTTCAGGCTGCACTTCCACAAATCATAAAGAAAACAACAGAAGACTTTGATCAGCAGACGCTACAATTATTGAGCCAGGCAGCTGATATATGCTATGATCGTATTCAAAAACTCAATGTTCTTTATTGTCCAGCCAAACCTCAAGGTTCTATGTTCGTGATGGTATGAAAACTCTATCCTATTTATACATGTTTAAACTTTATTGTTTTGTATTGCTTCTAAAT
Organism: Picea mariana; assembly: GCA_032191745.1. NCBI lineage: Eukaryota > Viridiplantae > Streptophyta > Pinopsida > Pinales > Pinaceae > Picea > Picea mariana. The sequence continues at coordinate 224,107 of JASDQU010010130.1, read as the reverse complement.
TGTTATGATCCCAATACTCAAAATAGCATGATAAATCATAATACATACAATGTACACTAAGTATGAGTGTGGAGCACAACTCCCAAAGTAATAACAAAGATGAGTTACACAATAACTCCTTATAGATTAAGAAAACCTCCTCCAAATAACCCAACTACATGCATATAACCAAATCATATGTCCATGTAAACAATAACGACTACATTGACCCATATATATCTACAAATTCACACTTACTGCCCACTATATGGCTGACCCACCATTTACATATACACTTACCCTACATATATAACCTTCACATATACATTGCCCACATATAAACCCCCATAAGAGTCATTACAGAGTTAAAAAGCTTTGTCCTCAAAGCTTTGTGGTTAAGGGTTTTACATGTGATAAAACCAAGTAATAAGATCTCCTTATATTCCTGTTCTCTCGTTGCCAATGTTGCTGATCCATCCATCCATATTCAATTATTTTTGGTGTCAATCCTTGATAACTTAATTTCCTTTGATTCCTTCCATTGTTGTAGCTTTGTCAAGTTGTTGTAGTTGGTCTTTGGTAATATCGTGTTGTGTAATTGTTTCTTGATGCCTTATTCCATGAATATCTCTAATTCTGCTCTCTCCTTCCTTGGCAATTCTGATGTCAATCTTCTTGTCTTTCCTGCCAACTTTCATGGTAATGAGGGTGTTGATATGGCTCCATCTATGATGGTTTTCCTTCATTTTGCACACCCATATCATTAATATTCTTCTAGGGACAATGGCATGCTCTATCCTATGTGCTTGATCTTTGATTACTCTCACCTTTGAAATAATACCATCATATTTGACGTGTACATCCTCAAGCTGGGGCCCAACTTCCTCGAGCATTTTCTGGTGTCTTTCTTGAATCTTCTCTTCCATCTCCTTCTAATGCTGCAAACTTGCAACACGATTCCATCAATCAAATTCTTGCTCCCCTTTTCAATTTTTGATTGTATTTTTTATTTACTCATTGGTATTTAGGGTTTCTTCAACCTTCCTACCTATTTTTTCAACTCTTCTAGTAGTATTCTATTCAACTCTTCTGGGAGTATCTCCATCCTTATTCTTTGATTCTGACTCTTGTAGACTCCTTTTCATATTCTTAACATTGTTAAGGTCTTGATTACTCTTATGCAACCTTTTTATTTCTTTATCTTCCGTTTTCAATTCTTCCCTTGACTCGTCCTTTTCCTTCTTTCCTTTGCTAATCTTTTATTGTTTTTATTTCTGAACCTCCTTAAATGAGTGCTTCATTAAGAGCTTGCATCTTGGAAAACTGATCATCCTTCTCTTCATTTTCCTTCCACAATTTAGAAATTTCTTTTGATTCTCTCAATTCATCTTTTACTTTGTTCATTTCCTTTAATTCCCTTTCCATTCTCCATTTACTTGAGAATATTTTTTCAAATTCTTCCCATGTGGAGTCTAATCTGGTGTCTAAATCAAGATTCAAGAGTCTTCCACCACTCCATAGACTCACCTTCAAAATGGTTTTTTGCATACAAAGGGCTTATAGTGTTTTCCTTTGTAATACTGAACCTTTCCAAAGGATCGATTATATCTTCATCTCCCCCAAATCTAGGTATTTCCATCGGTTCTTTTCTTGAACAATCGAGGTTTAGTAAAAACTTTCATCCTCCAACTCCCCAAATATTCACTATTTATCCCTATTCATCAAATTTCTTTTACCAATATAGTCCCTTTTATTTCCTCTTTTCAACAACTGTTGAATCACCTCAATAGGATCCTCCAATCAAAAGTTATGTTAATTAAAGTTAACATCCATTTACAAGCCCAAAAGTTATGTTACTTAAAGTTAACATCCATTTACAAGCCCACATTTGGGCAATTGCTATGCAGGCTGATCCTGCATCTAATGTAAGACTGAATTTGTTGTACCAGTGAATCTAAATTTTCATCCACTGACAGCCTCATAATGTTTGTTGCACAATTCCATAGGGCTCATTGAATTTCAATGCGCCAAAAAAAGAATTATGTTTCCTCTCCCAATTTTTTTTTTGGGGGGGTCTTTCAGGGAAGCGAACTTGTATGGACCGCCACTCTGTCAATATTTCTGATCTTTCTCTGAAATTTGGTCTTGAAATACCCTGGTCTATCTCATTTCTAATTCCACATATAGAATTCAATTTGGACCTCACAATCTTCAAATATGCATGTTTTAGTCAAACTCTACCTGCTTAACCCTAGTTTCAAGGCTAGACAAAAACCCTAACTTGTACTGCTGTAACTCCAAAATTACAGCAAACCAAATTCTGAAATTCTGACCAAATATACTTCATTGTTTCCTCTTTCCAACCTTATAATTCCCACTTAATTCCAATATTCCAAACAAAAGCTATAACAAAAATGGTAAGATGGCTCTTTTGAAAGTGTGGATTCAAGGATCGTTCACTGTGATACCAGATGTTATGATCCCAATACTTTAAATAGCATGCAAAACCAGAATACAGACAATGTACATAAGTATGAGTGTGGAGCACAATGCCCAAAGTAATAATAGAGATGAGTTATACAATAATCTAATTTAAGATCACAGCTTTGCTAGACTCTAAATTGATGTATGAGAACCTCTTTTTTGTGGGACGTTCACACTTATAGTCCATGTAGACTCAGTGTATGGCCAACCTACCATTTACATAAATACTATGTTATTGGATCCGCCAGGCCCAGGGGTTGGATCTGCGGATCCTCGGATCGGATATGTATTTGGATCCGAATCCACTAGGATCTGCCAGGACTTTAATGGACGGTAAACGTCAATGTCAGCATGCGATAATAAATAGATTACAAAATTGCATCAACTTGTGACAATGGATTTTCTAGGGTTCTTATTTCTTGATTACGGAAATACATACTGAAGATCATAGATGCCGTTCATCGTGCTCACCCTCGTCACAATAACAATCATCCATGGGCTGGTCGAGAATCAATCAAAAGGGTGTCACTTATGGGGGTGGCGCACAAATGCTCGCTCTCTCTCTCCACAACCAGGAAATTACGCGATTCCCGACCCTCCCAACCTCGCAACATCCAATCGCTTGAAAACTGATTTACCCGATAATAAATGGATTCCTACACGGGCAAAGCGGCTTTTCCAACAGTTTGACGGCTATTATAAACTTTAATGCATACACTCTTAAATATATTAAAGGTAAAGTTAATTAATGTTTGACTGCATACACTCTTAAATATATTGAAGGTAAAGTTAATCAATGTTTGACTTCAGAGCATATTAAAGGTAAATCAATATATTAAATCATATTAAATATATACTTTAATGCATACGCTCTTAAATATAGTAAAGGTAAAGGTAATTAATATTTAAGTTCAAAGCATATTAAAGGTAAAATTAATTAATATTTAACTTTACATTTAAAGTTAATATATTAAAGTCCCCCGAGGTGTAGGACAGTCGTGACGGAGTGTGTTGTTAAGCCACTCCGTGATGTTAAAGTCACCGGTTCGAAATCTGCGGGGATAAAAATCCAATCATGTTAAGGATTGGTGGATTGGTGTGGCTCAGGCCGGGTGCGATCCTCGGGTGATTTTGAGGTTTACCTTGTATAAAATAATTAATGTTAATACTTAGGAATGATACATTAATTATAATCATATATTTTATGTAAATTTTATTTAAAAAATTTAAAATATATATTTATATTGTTTGTATATCTTATCGAGATATCAGTTTTTTAAAAAACTGGTAGATTTGGATCTACAATTTGGTAACTAGATTTATATACAGTCTGAGTGGGTTTAATAGTTAAGAACATGTGTTTCTTTATAAGAGGTTAAAACTGGCAGATTTGAATCTACAACTTGGTAACTTGACATATATACAGTCTGAGTGGGTCTAATAGTTAAGAACATATGTTTCTTCATAAGAAGTTACAAGTTCAAATCCAGAGGAGGGTAAGATATGTATACCTATCAATTTAGTTTGACTTGATCATAACCTTAAAAATAGATTATTATTATTATTATATACATTGCCCAAATATAAACCAGAATCATTACATAAATTGCCATAGAATAAGTTTTAACTTTTTTAAGATATATTTTATAATTCCAAGAAATTGATGAAATTTCAAGATTATAGAAACTTCTTATACCAATCAAAAAGTGTTCAGATTAGATTTCATGGTTCTTTGCAAACATATGTCAAAATTGGTTATTTCTTCATATATTTATTTTGATGTTGATCTGTGACAGGTGAAGATAAATATATCTAGCTTTGTAGATATAAGAGATGATATTGAATTTTCTGCAATGCTTTCCAAAGAAGAATCAGTCATAGTGTTACCAGGTATTAGATACAAGTTTTATCTTCTTATTTTGTAGAGAGGGAGCACAGAAATATTTCTGATGTAATCTTTTTGGTGTACAATTGAGTTATACCATTTCTGTGTTATTGATTTCTATGTTCTTGGCAGGGTCTCCCATTGGATTGAAAAATTGGATACGTGTGACTTTTGCAATTTCTCCAAGTGTGTTGGAAGAGGGACTTGACCGAATAACAGCCTTCTGCATGCGACATGCCAAGAATACATAGCATCTTCACAATAATATTTTCTAACGAGCATACGTATTATGTAATTTTATTGATTAGGTTGGATCACATTACATTCTGGTCAATGCTTTGTTGACTAAACATGTTTTTTATTTAGTAGGTTGGATCACATTACATTTTGGTCAATGCTTTGTTGACAAAAACATGTATTATGTAATTTTATTGAGTAGGTTGGATCACATTACATTCTGGTCAATGCTTTGTTGACCAAACATGTTTTTTTATTTAGTAGGTTGGATCATATTACATTTTGGTCAATGCTTTGTTGACTAAAACATGTATTATGTAATTTTATTGAGTAGGTTGGATCACATTACATTCTGGTCAATGCTTTGTTGACCAAATATGTTTTTTTATTTAGTAGGTTGGATCACATTACATTTTGGTCAACGCTTTGTTGACAAAAACATGTTTAGGTCGGATCATATTATATACAAAACTGATTTCGGTCAATGCTTTGTTGATCAAACATGTTTGTAATTCAGTAAGTTGGATGACATTATATACAAAATTGATTCTGGTCAATGCTTTGTTGACTAGAATGTAATGTGATTCAACCTACTCAATAAAAAGCATAACATGTCTTTTATTTGGTAGGTTGGATCACATTATACAAACAATGATTTTTTTTTGACCAAACATGCATGTTTTTTACTCAGTAGGTTGGATAACATTATATATCAAACCAATGCTTTGTTGACCAATCAAAAGGTGGAAGGTGGTGGACACTTGGGAGCCTTTTTAAGGTGGTTTTTATTTGTATCCACATAAATACTCTTACGTGTGCCCTGTGCATGTATTTTTCCATTAGCTTTTCCACCAACTATAGGTAGACATGATTGGAAACATATATTAAAAATCAGCTGCATCTATTTAGAAAATATACATTATGAGTACGAGCTACATGGATGTTTCAAAATAGTTTACCGATACAATGGGAAATCTCTTTCTGAAGTTAAATAGATTGATATCAAAATTATTATCACATGAATAATTATTTTTTGAGCTCTCTTTATTGGTAGTTTCATCGTGATTTAACTTGAATATCTATTAGTCTATGGGGGAAACTCAATTGGTAAGTGCCGTGATATGAAGTGTTATGTTCGATGAGGTTCCGAGTTCAAATATTCCCGATTTACCCATGTCACCGTGTCATGTGAGTACGTTGCCGCCAATGACAAAAAAACAAAAAACAAAAACTTGCATCTATTTGGTACATTAATTATAATCATATATTATATGTAAATTTTATTTTTAAAATTTAAAATATATATTTATATTGTTTGTATATCTTATCTGGATACCAGTTTTTCAAAAAACTGGCAGATTTGGATCTACAACTTGGTAACTCGACATATATACAGTCTGAGTGGGTTTAATAGTTAAGAACATGTGTTTCTTCATAAGAAGTTAAAACTGGCAGATTTGGATCTACAACTTGGTAACTAAACATATATACAGTCTGAGTGGGTCTAATAGTTAAAAACATGTGTTTCTTCATAAGAAGTTACAAGTTCAAATCCAAAGGGGGGTAAGGTATGTTTACCTATCAATTTGGTCTGACTTGACCATAACCTTAAAAATAGATTATTATTATTATTATATAAATTGCTCATATATAGACCAGAATCATTACATAAATTGCCATAAAATAAGTTATAACTTTTTTAAGATATATTTTATAGCTCCAAGAAATTGATGAAATTTCAAGATTATAGAAACTTCTTATACCAACCAAAAAGTGTTCAGATTAGATTTCATGGTTCTTTGCAAACATATGTCAAAATTGGTTATTTCTTCAGATATTTATTTTGATGTTGATCTGTGACAGGTGAAGATAAATATATCTAGCTTTGTAGATATAAGAGATGATATTGAATTTTCTGCAATGCTTTCCAAAGAAGAATCAGTCATAGTGTTACCAGGTATTAGATACAAGTTTTATCTTCTTATTTTGTAGAGAGGGAGCACAGACATATTTCTGATGTAATMTTTTTGGTGTACAATTGAGTTATACCATTTCTGTGTTATTGATTTCTMTGTTCTTGGCAGGGTCTCCCATTGGATTGAAAAATTGGATACGTGTGACTTTTGCAATTTCTCCAAGTGTGTTGGAAGAGGGACTTGACCGAATAACARCCTTCTGCATGCGACATGCCAAGAATACATAGCATCTTCACAATAATATTTCCTGACGAGCATACGTATTATGTAATTTTATTGAGTAGGTTGGATCACATTACATTCTGGTCAATGCTTTGTTGACCAAACATGTTTTTTTATTTAGTAGGTTGGATCACATTACATTTTGGTCAACGCTTTGTTGATAAAAACATGTTTTCGATTCAGTAGGTTGAATCATATTATATACAAAACTGATTCCGGTCAATGCTTTGTTGATCAAACATGTTTGTAATTCAGTAAGTTGGATGACATTATATACAAAATTGATTCTGGTCAATGTTTTGTTGACTAGAATGTAATGTGATCTAACCTACTCAATAAAAAGCATAACATGTTTTTTATTTGGTAGGTTGGATTATATTATACAAACAATGATTTTTACATTATATACAAAATTGATTCTGGTCAATGTTTTGTTGACTAGAATGTAATGTGATCTAACCCACTCAATAAAAAGCATAACATGTTTTTTATTTGGTAGGTTGGATTACATTATACAAACAATGATTTTTACATTATATACAAAATTGATTCTGGTCAATGTTTTGTTGACTAGAATGTAATGTGATCTAACCTACTCAATAAAAAGCATAACATGTTTTTTATTTGGTAGGTTGGATTACATTATACAAACAATGATTTTTTTTTTTTTGACTAAACATGCATGTTTTTTTACTCAGTAGGTTGGATCACATTATATATCAAATTGATTTTGATCAATGCTTTGTTGACCAATCAAAGGTGGAAGGTGGTGGACACTTGGGAGCCTTTTTAAGGTGGTTTTTATTTGTATCCACATAAATACTCTTACGTGTGCCTTGTGCATGTATTTTTCCATTAGCTTTTCCACCAACTATAGGTAGACATGATTGCAAATATATATTAAAAATCAGTTGCATTTGTTTAGAAAATAAACATTATGAGTACGAGCTACATGGATGTTTCAAAATAGTTTACCGATACAATGGGAAATCTCTTTCTGAAGTTTAATAGATTGATATTAAAATTATTATCACATGAATAATTATTTTTTGAGCTCCCTTTATTGGTAGTTTCATCGTGATTTAACTTGAATATCTATTAGTCTCTGGGGGAAACTCAATTGGTAAGTGTCATGATATGAAGTGTTATGTTCAATGAGGTTCCGAGTTCAAATACCCCTGATTTACCCATGTCACCGTGTCATGCGAGTACGTTGCCACCAATGATTAAAAAACAAAAAACAAAAACTTGCATTTATTTGGATCTATTTTCTCTTTTCTTTTTTCCTAGACTTAAATAGACTGGCCTAAAATATGATCATGTGAATAGTTATTATGTTAAGGAACTTCCCATAGGTGAATGCTTATTAGCTAATCCACCCTTCTTTAACTTGTATATTTTTTGGAACTTGGTAAAGTGGCACTTATACTCAAAATTGCTGCATATAACATCTTAAGATTTTAGTTTTATTCAATACAAGTTATTAAATATAAATTCTAGTCAGCAAACAAATAAAGTCATAACCCCTAATAAAAGTTAGGCGCAAACCAAATATCATTTATAATGGTCGTGAACTCATTCAAGATCTATCACAATATTATATGCCATATTTACAAAGGGGTTCCATCTCATGTACCACACATGGTATAAAGTTGATGTTATATCCTGAACCCGGTGGCACAATTATATCTTTGCTCTAGTGTCATAACATCCCTGTCGTGTGTGGTCATACCCACTTGTATAGAAACCTTGTTGCTTAGAGCTTGGATTAACAAGGTTTATCCTTGTCCTCAAAGTTAATGTGGGTAATTTAGGCTAGGATAAGTTAATTGATGTGAAAAAAAAAGAGATAACTCATTCAGGGGTTAAGGTACACAATTGTAAGTGCAATTATGTTTATTATGTATAAATGATGTACATATTGTTGCCTTCTATAATAAAATATGGTCTCATGTCATGCATCCACCTTTCTCCAATAATATTTAACATGGTATCAAAGTGACTTCTAGGAGCCTATGAAGTTGGAAATCAAGGACGTTGATCTAGGAGGAGATCATGACCATTCAACACTGCAAAAGAGAAAGGGATGAGGTATAGAGGAAATGTGTATAGAGCTTGAAACAAGTTAAGAGCAAGTAAGATAAAATAGAATTTAATGTATGTATTAATTTTGAATTGGAAAATTGAAAATTAAAGGTTAATTAGTTTTAAATGTTTTTAAGGTCATAATTTATAAAAATAAGAAAATAAGGATGAGGACAAAAGTAATTTTTTTTCTCATTGGGAGAAGACAATCATTGTGTTCATTGATTTATGGAGACATTTGAGAGCGCCCATGAAGGGTCGGAGCAATTCTATGACTAAGCAAATGTGTTATGGTGGCATGTAGAGTTCCATATACAAAATGAGCACAAAAGAAAGACAAAGACACATGTCAAGCAATGAAGGGACACATGTCCCACGAAGCACACAGAGCCTATGAGTAGAAGATGTTGAACTATTGTAAATTTGAAGAATATTCTACCTGAGAGAGAGTTGAATAATATTATTATATTATATTTAATTAGGCTCTATTGTGCCTTGGTAAAAGTCGGCCCTATTGTGCCTTGATAGTTAATTATAAATTAAGAGGGTAAAGAGACAGGTCGGCCCAGACCTAATTATAGGCTGGCCAGTCTACTATCTATAAGAGAATCCAGTGTCTCATTTGGTCATACACACCACACCTAGCTCTGTAGTGCACAAGTCTTGGAGGAGAAGTTGTTGCAACTTGGGGTGACGTCAAGAAGGGTTTTTGGTCTATCTCTTGATATTTCTTGGTTAAGTGGTGTGCTACTCTTCCTAGTGAGGGAGTAGAGGAGGATCTTTTGTTCAGTCTTTGGTCTATCTATATTGAGGAAGTTTTTGTGGGGTTTTCTCCCCCATGAGGGTTTCCCATGATAATCTGTGTGTCTCTATTGTTTATGTGATTGCCTCTCTTTTAGTGATCTTATTTATGCAGCGAATGTGCTAAATGATTATAATAATAAAGAAGAATTGTAACTACTAGTTGTATAAGTAAAACTTCAACATGGTATCAGAGCGGGCCTTAAAGAAACCAACTCATAGTTTATAATAAGTGGCTAGCTTCAACCCACCCTCTCCCAAATTCAGTTTTCAGTATCGCAGCTGATGTAGAATTAGGGTTTTTGCATATACCCTAAGAGTGATGTTTTTACCTTTGTTGGAGGACGTTGGTGAAACCAATACCATCTAGGAACTCGCCCTAGGAGGGCGCATCTAGTCCTTGGATCAGAATTCCAAAATTCGAAGTTTGAGGAATTAGGGTTTCCTCATCAACCCTAAGTTCCAGTTGCAGTTGCAGTTCCTTCGTGCTAGTTCCTTCATGCCAGTTGCAGTGCTAGCACTAGTTGCAGTGAAAGTTTTTGTGAATTGTTGGGACTGATTTTTATTGTCCTAGTGCGCCTTACCTTGGCAAATCTCCAGCTACCTTTAAATTACAAGTTGCAACATCTTTGAAGTTTTAAGAGGTTCGTTATTGCTTGTTGTTGTTGTCAGGTGGTGTCATAACCTGCTGACATTGTTAGAGGTATGTACTTACATATGTTTAAATTGTATCATTATTTTAAAGGGTATTTGCAGGAGAAAGGATCTTTTGTCTAAACAACAATCGCAGATCCAGAGGGATCTCAGATCCAAAACATTCAAAGGAACTATGCACCCCAGATTTGATTACTTTAATATGCCTCTACTTGTTATGGCATTATTGTGATCTTATGAACATCTAGGTTGTATTTTGATCTGTTGAAGTTATGACCATCATACTAATCATTGGTCAAAATTAAAGTCAAAGTATTAGATTGATTAAAATTGAGATTATAGAGTTTATTCTCTAACCCAGTTTTCTGTCAAGAAACCATATTATTTTAGTATAGAGGACAAGTTGAAGGAAATACTTGTCATCTTGAGTGAAGGAGACTTGGAAGAAAAACAACACGCTCATTCTTGAGGACAAGACTTCAAGTTCCAGGTTTGATTGATTAAGTTGATAAGATTCAAATTTACACATATCAAGTTTGATAACTGCTAAACTTTATAGTTGTGATAGCAATCTTTGAAAATTTTTATTATTGAATACTTGGTAGCATGTGAGCACTATTGAAATAAATGCTTATTGTAATCATTCACTAGATACAACTAACATCTCCTCTAGGAAAAACTTCTTGTTTTGCTTCTAGGTTACCATGGAGGAATGATTGATCACAACACTAGAAGAGTGTTTCTCTCATTCCTTATTATTGTATTTCTTACTTTTTACCCTTGTTTCAGGCAGGTCACAAGTGATAGCTCTAAAGGAGCTACTGTAACGATTGTTCTCGCTATTGCTTTATTATTATTATAAAGAGTATTATTCTTGTCTAATGTTTCTCCCTTGTTGCTCTTGTTCCGGGCATGTCACAGGTGATAACCCTGAGGGAGCTATAGTGACGATTGCAGGAGGCAACATATTAGATGAGACATGGAGCAAACTATCCAAGTTATATACATGACCATAAACATCTGTGTACCAAAGAAGATGAAGAAGAAGCTACTTTTGAGATACAAAGTATCTCATATGGAGATTGATTGTAAGGAGCAGAAGACTCCAAGGATGACCGAACATTAGAATAGAACTCACAATAGACTTGGTCAATGGATAATGAAGACACCATGATAGGAAGCGGAATTTGTTTGAAGCCTGACTCAACTTTTCATATTAAGACTTGGTATTCAACACCAAGTATATCCTACAGAGACTATGAAGTTTTTGTAGACTCAGAGTAAGCCCGATCTCAAAAAGGATCAGATGGGAAAAATAGACATCTTCCAGGACTGACAGACATATGCCCTGAGTTGATAATACTAGATCGTAGCTTCAGAGACCTCTAGGAGATATGAAATCTTCTGAGAAGATTCCCTTGTTTCAATGACAGAGGAGGAAGCCAGTTATAAGGATTGGGATATGGATTTTTCCTTGAGACCAAAAGGGAAGTCAGTGGCGACTTCCAAGATTGATCTAACAGATCAAGCATGCTGCAGATAATAGTATAAAGATGTACAAAGCTTGATTTATGTCCAAAGGATTCTCCCAGCAAGAGGGAGAAGACTATGACAAGACACTTGCCTCAGTAATCGGAAAAGTTATATATAGAACAACCAAGATCCATTAAAAGAAGTCGATGCGATATGAGATTCATAGGGAGCATGTATGCCAATCCATGTATTTGAGATTGAGTTATCTCCAGTGTCAGTTGGTGCAGTACATTAGTCAGGCCATGGAGACATGACTACAATAGAAGATTGAGTTACCTCCAGAGAAAGATGATAAGCTACCCTCAATGTCAGTCATTGATCCACTCTCAGTTTCAGATGAAGTTGTTGATGTGATAGAGTAGAGGAGTTACTATTCGAGTTCAACAACCACAGTGAGAATGGAGTAGTCATTCTTAGATTCAGAGCAGCTGCAGGTGCATAGTCCCATTCCCAGAGGAACAATTGCAGAGAGAGCAGAGGACATACTCTTAGGAAGTGAGACAGATAGTGCTTTGCAGAAAGCACATMGAGCTAGTACGTGATTTTGCAGATTGAGTTGCAACTAAGCAAGTGTACCAGGTTGGTACAATGTGATGTGACAATTTGGTTTCGAAGTACAGGATAGGAAGACTCATGTCTGCAAGTTGAAGCAAGCTCCAAGAGCTTGGTATGGCATGGTTGATAGTTTTTCTGATAAGCTTGGGCTTTACCAAGAGTAAAGTTGATCCAAACCTTTACTTCAAGATTGAGAAAGATGGACCAGTTATATTGTTGCTATATGTGGATGAATTATTCTTGACAGATGAAGAAAATCTCATCATAGATTGTAAGAAGAAGCTTGTCGTTAAATTTTAAATGATGACCTAGGCCTGATGCACTATTTCTTAGATCTTGAAATATGGCAGAGCCCAGAAGAGATTTTCCTTAATCAAGGAGAGTATGTTGTGGAAATTATGAAGAGATTCGACATGATGGACTATAGAACCATGTCCACTCCTATGGAGACAAATATGAAGTTATTGGTTGGTACTTTATACATACAGATGATTGGTTCGTTGATGTATCTAATGAATACCAGACCAAATATATGATTTACTGTGAACACCTTGAGTCAATATCTGGTGGAGCCCAGATGTGTTCACCTTGTAGCTGCAAAGCAAGTGATGAGATACCTTAAGGGCATGTTGGACTATGGCCTTTGTTATACTGGAGATTGTGACTTCAGATTGTATGGCTATACTGATTCAGATTGGGCTGGAAGGGCTTCAGAAGGAAAACACACTTCATGATGTTGTTTCAATTTGGGGTCAGCCATGACTTCGTGGAAAAGCATGAAGCAATCCAATATTTCTCTCAGTACGACAGAAGTGAAGTACATTGCAACATGCTCTGCCAGTTGTGAATCCATATGGATTCAGAAGTTGTTGACAGGTTTGTTCAATCTAGAGATGGAAGCTACCATGATTCTATGTGATAACCAGAGTTGCATAAAGATGAAAGAGAACCCAGTGTTCCATAATAAGACGAAGCACATAGAGATCTTGTATTACTACATTTGTGACATGGTGCAGAAGGAAATTGTAAAGCTCCAATATGTTGGCACAGATGAGCAGGTTGCAGATGTGTTGACTAAGCCTCTATCTCGTGTGAAGTTTGAGTAC
>JASDQU010010130.1:188049-204982 GCA_032191745.1 Picea mariana | reverse complement strand
AAAAGAGAAATGAAATAAAATAAACAGAATGTTTTCACATTCAACATAGCTGAAGATAAAAATCTAGGAACACATAAATATATAAGAAGACAAAAGAATAGTTTTATTTGGAATATATGAAAAAAATAATAGTTTGTTACATAATCCTGGAAATTTAAATGCGTTTGTCATATAGACTAGGATTGGGGCTCTCGCGGACCATAAGAGAAATATGTACAAGAAATAGGACTAGAAAGAAGAAGTGGGACACAGTAGAGTGTAATACCTGAAAAGTAGAAATGGGAAGATATCAGTCTTTGGCTATAGATTTCTATTCAGAAAAGGTGGAATAACTGGATTGATAAAGAAATGACTATCAGTATACACTTACAGGCATGGTACATATAAGTAATTTTGGTATTTACTTGTTGATGCCTTTTCCTGTTGGTTTTCGTCGCCGCTTAAATAACTGGATTGATAAACAAAGGATTTATAACAATGTTCCATATAAGTAATTTTGATATTTGCTTGATGATGCATTTTCCTATTGGATTTCGTCGACGACCCACTTCAAGTTCTCTTCAATATATCTTCTCAAGGGGGCGACGTTGATGTCATTCCGGATTTTAATGCTGAAAAGCTCATTTTCTAATTGACTTAGATCAATAGAAAGATTAGACAGGGCCTGATGAATGTCTCCATTCTGTATCGAATAGCGGACTAGCTAGTTGTCCACGTGTTCTTCATGATATTCAAGAATCCTGTAAAAATTTTCCAAAGACAAGCCCTTAAAATTAGCAATTTGTTTATCGAAAGCTTGCTTGCTTAACGCCAACGAGTTGACGATTAAATTGGGGTCCTGGAAGTCATTTGTCCTTCTGGCTAAGTTTATTTTGGTGAGATTTGTGAATAATGTTTCTTTCTTTGATATTGCTTGCTCACATGATTGGACGATGAGATACAGGTTCTTCACCTTCTCTTTCCAGCATGCTTCTAATTGAGTGAGCCATTTTTTGGACAGGAGATCATGTTGTCTTCTTGTCGTGTCTGGCATGTTGTTGACATGAAAGGAAAAATGGACAACTGTAACACCCTATTTCCCCCAGTTTGTAAATAAAACTTTATTGACGAGGAACTATGGCAAACTCAAATTGTGAATGTTTAATTTGGTGGACCTTTGTATGAAGGCCCATGAATGTAAATCCTGTTATTTTGTTGGATAATGGAAATGTGTTGCGTGATTGCTGAGAGAGGGGATGTGCTAAGAAAGAAAGGCCACAATTGCTAATGAAAAAGGTGGTGGATGGAACCCAGAACAGTTGTGATAACCTCCACTGAACCAATATCATACTGGAGTTAATGTTGCTCAAGATTAGAACAACCCTCTGCCCATAATTGAATTTCCATCAGGCTGGTAGGTGGGAAGGGCCTCCTCAAGAGTTAATGAGGGATGGGGCAGACTGCCCATTAGATGGCTTCCAGACCTGACCACGAACGAGGGGATTCGAGCCACACGCAACCTTGTCGGGGGAGGAAAGAAAGGAAGCGTGGTGGACAGAGGGAGCAGCCGGGGCGAAGAGTAGAAACTCTCGGGTCTGAGGAAGGATTGAAGGGAGAAACATTGAGTTCTAATCACGGGGGATAGAGACAGAGCCAGGAGAAGGAGAGTGACTTTCGTCCTCATACATTCCTGTATTGGGAGAAGGAGAGTAACCTTTGTCCCTAACTTCCGTTGAGCTGGAAGTAGGAGATTTAATCTTAAAGAATCGTGGCCTAAGCTCGGGGGTGGCCAGTGATAAATCCGTTGGGAGTGACTGAGCCTATGGTTGGGTGGAAACGAGCACCCCTCTTAGTAGTCGCGTCACGCCTGGTGTTTCCGATAAGTGTTTTATGTCTTCTATTTTGAATTGAATATCATGGATGCATGCTCATGTTTATACGCTCATAAATGGTTTCTGTATAGAAGTGATTGCCTTGTGTTTTGATTGGAAATAATGGATGCATGCTTATACTTATATGTCCATAATCGGTTTATGTATAGAATGAATAAGTTCAGAATAAGAGTCCATTCCCTGGAGATTTGTTCCATCTACTTGTTTTTGCGTCATGTTCTGGTTTAATTTCCTGAAGGCACCTTCCCTGGGGAGCTTCCTCACATTCCAGAGTCGAAATGAGTTCCTTGAAATGGCTACCGTTATAGTAAACCCACAAGTTTACTCTACCCCTGTTCCAGATTTCATAGCTCCGCAAATTAGGAAGGCACTTCATTCAGGTCACCAAGCCTAGGGATAATTACCTAAGAACCCTATGAAGGATCATGTGATCCGGGTCTGGAAACCCGATGCCAAAAGGAGTTATCTCTCGAAAGTTTCGGAGTCGTGGGAAATTGAAGTCTCGAGAATTTAAATCTCGTCACCTAAGTTTAGAAGGGATAGCAAATCCAATTACCAAAAGGGTGGGCCCTCTCGTTTGTTAGACGAACGGACGAGATCCGTTTCGGGAGTATCCTAGACTCGTCAGGACCCGCAAATCTAGAGGAGAAGCGTAGACGTTAACGCCTCGACTCCCTCATTCTTTGTAAGTAGTGATGGAACAAGGGTCGTCAATCTAAGTTCGATCTGAACCGTTGGTTCTTTTCTCGAAATTGGGAATCACGAGTTGGGAGAACAAGGTTTTGGCTTGGGTCTCAAATCCCCGATGAGTTGGAAGCTGGTTGAATCCTAACCATCCATTATGGAGGACACGTGGCAGAGATCTAGGAGCCACCGGGGTTTGATCACCAAGGAAACAAGAGTGAAGACCCCGCTAGAATCCTGAAAGGTAGAATGTTGGGATTTGATTCGGGCCGTTGATCAAGTTGAAGATCTAGACCGTAGATGGGTCATCGGATATTCGGGAACTGGGAGTATGGAGGAAATGACTATCCTGGAATCCCGATACGCGGGATCCCGACACAATCAGGACCATTGATCGAGGAAGGGTATGAGCCGTCAAATCTGAAGCATCGGAATTTCGGGAATTGGGAGTCGGGAGAACAAAGGTGATTCACATAGGGAATTATCGATATGAAAAATCTCGATGCCCTCGGAAGGTCTAACCCCCGGACATAGCCAGAGGTTATATGGCGGAAGTAAAGGCAGGAACTTGCCTGATCTATGCCCCTGTCACAGGTTTGGAACTCAGGAGTTTGAAGAACAAAGGGTCGACTTCTTCAAATCGTCGATCCACGAAACGCGACGCGCCTTTGGGCTTAGCTGGTGGTCATAGGTGGTGGTCACGTGGAGAAAGGATACGAGAGGAGATGAGGGATCGTTAAGCCCCTTTCAGAGTTCGGGAGTTGGAGAGTCAGGAATGGTTCATACGTCGAAGTCCCGAGGTCGCAAAGCGCGATGAGCTCCAATAGCGCCATCTGGCGTTAGCGCATGGTCACAAAGGTGGTCGTACAGAGTAGGGAAAAAGGGGAGCCAAAGAGCTCGTTAACCCCATTTCGGGTTTCAGCATTTCAAAGGACAGCGAGCTGGGGAGAGTTCGCACAAAGGAATCCCAAAACATGACAGCCGGAAGCATCGTTTGGTAAGGCCTGTGGTCATAACCAATGATCACATGGAGGAGGATAAGGGAAGAGATAGCCTGCGCTAGGCCTCATAGGAATTCGAGGATTCTGTCCCTTGGAAAAAAGGAAAAAAAAATGATTTTGTCGTAGTGGGTGTGTGACAAAATGGTATCAGAGCATGGTTACAACACTTGGCTTTCTTGGGCTCATGGATGAGTCACTTAAATAACTCTATATGGGTACCTTCCAAGGAGTGACACCCTACCTTACTTCTTTCTCAAAGAGGATTGATTTAAAACTATTATTAAGGAAAGGAATGAAACTTTCTACTGTGTGTGTACATTAAGAAGTTTTAAACTGTGTATAGTTCATGGACTAATAAACTGTTAGCTAACTATATTGAACAGTCAGTGAATCACATGAAGACTCCAATACTAAAGGATGATGACGTGCCATGAAGTGGGGGATGGCTCCCACAATAGAGAGGAGGAATCTGATGAAAGGAGGGCGGTGGAAACCCCTCTAGATCTAGCTGAAACTGTAAGAAGCCTCAGGGCCGAGCTACAGAGTTTCAAGGCTGACAATGAGAGATTGATAAAGGAGCAGGAGAAACAAACAGAAATTAATGCGGTCTTGCTACAAATCTTGTCCGACATACAGAAGCAACTGCAACACGAACCCGCAACCAGTCATGTGGACCGACGACACAAGAAGAGAGGTCAGAGTCCACCTGAGACCCGAAAGAACATCTCCATAAGTGACCCCACTGGGAGAAGTACCGCGAAGAAGGTCCAACTTGGAGGCCGGGGACACTCATCGGGAGAGTCCTCTGGAAAGAAAGATAATAACTCCGAAGGGTCTTCTAGTAGCAAGGCCATCTCACATTCTCAGAAGAAAGGAAAGAAACATAAGCATTCCAAAACCAGTGGCCCTGAAGAGTTCAAGAAAGCCAAACCACTCTCTTTCGACGGAGAGATAAAGAAGGGAGAAGAGGCGGAAGATTGGCTGCTTGGTTTAAAGAAGTATTTCAGAGTCCACGACTACTCCGAAAACTTGAAGGCTTGAATAGCCATATTCAACCTAAATGGAAAGGCTTCCATATGGTGGGAAGACCCGAGGAATGTGAAAGGAGTCAGTGAGAGGGACTTGTCATGGAAACAGTTCGAGAAATACTTCAGAAAGCAATATCTGTCAGAAAAATACATGGATGGGAAAACCAAGGAATTCTATGAACTTCAGCTAGGAAAACTCACCATAGAGGAATTTGTTAATAAATTCCTTGAACTACTGAGGTATGTACCCTACCTAAAAGATGAAAAAACAAAAATGCAGTGGTTCATTAGTGGGTTACCTTAGGCCTACCGGGACAGGATTGAGTTCAATGAACCAAGGACCTTAGAAGAGGCTATTCGGAAGGTGAGGTATTGTTATGAACAAATGGGGAGCAAGACAAGACCCCACAAGAACTGGAAGAAAAAGAATAGTCTGAGATTCTAGAAGAAAAGGTTTAACTCCTCAAGAGTTAAGAACTATGGAAAAGATTATAGGGGAAGCCTTCCAGCTAGAAGTGTATACCAACAAAATTTCCCCTCTCAAAGTGGAAATAAACCTTTTCAGACAGCCCCAACAAAGACCGATAACCTAAAGAAGGAGTCCTTAAAATGATGGGGTTGTGGAGAAAATCATAGATTGAGGGACTGCCACACAAACAACAAAACAATAAGGGGATCTACAATATGAAAGAAGCTACCACTGTCAATTATGTGGCTAGGAGCATGCCATGAATCTATGCAGCCCTGGACAATAATCAATCCGACCATCAAGCTTTAGTAGTGGAGCTAGAAGCTATGATCGTCAACCATCCAATTTCTATTTTAATTGACCTAAGTTATAATTTGAGTTACGTAGCCCCTTAGACTGTCGATAAGTGTAAACTGCAACCAACTAGACATGTTAAACCATGGCTGGTACAACTAGGCACTGGGACCAAAATAAAGGTGGCAGAGGCTATACCAGCCTGCCAATTCTTCATGGGTGGATTACACACCCAAGCGAAACTTAATATACTTACCTTGGGATCTTATGACTTGTTGATTGGTATGGACTAGTTGACTGCTCATAAAACTAAAATGGATTGTTACCATAAAACTTTAGAATGTGTAAATGAAGATGGGAGAAAGATGTCCCTCCAAGGGATTCAAAATCCTATCTCAGTGAGACAAATATCGGCCCTTCAAATGAAGAAGTATTGCAGAAAAGGGTGTTCCTTATATGCAATACAAGTGTTGGACTCTATTCAAAATGACAAACTAAACCTAGAGGACCACCCCATATTAAGAGAATACAAGGACGTGTTCCCAGAAGAAGTACCCGATCTACCTCCGAGAAGGGATATTGACTTCTCAATAGAACTTACACCGGGAGCGGTACCAACATCTAGAACACCATACAGAATGGGCACGCCAGAGCTTGTTCAACTCAAGATACAACTAAAAGAGATGATGGACAAAGGCTACATCTGACCCAATGTATCTCCACGAGGAGCGCTCATCCTTTTCGCGAAAAAGAAAGATGGCACACTCCGACTGTGCATAGATTATAGGTAACTCAATAAGGAAACCATAAAGAACAAGTACCCCTTACCAAGAATCGATGACCTGTTCGACCAATTGGGAGGTGCACCCATCTTCTCAAAGATCGACCTAAGATCTGGCTACCATCAAGTCCAAATTAAGGATGAAGATATCCACAAAACAACCTTCAGAACGAGGTATGGTCACTACGAATTTGTGGTGGTGCCATTTGGGTTAACCAATGCCCCCACCACTTTTATGTGCTTGATGAATAATGTACTCAAAAAATTTCTAGACAAATTTGTATTGGTTTTCATTGATGATATCCTAATCTACTCCAAGAACAAGGAGGAGCACGATGAACATCTTAGACTCGTACTTCAAGCACTGAGGGAGCATCAGCTCTACGCTAAGTTTAGCAAGTGCAATTTCT
Source organism: Picea mariana (assembly GCA_032191745.1). Taxonomy (NCBI): domain Eukaryota; kingdom Viridiplantae; phylum Streptophyta; class Pinopsida; order Pinales; family Pinaceae; genus Picea; species Picea mariana. The sequence continues at coordinate 198,444 of JASDQU010010130.1, read as the reverse complement.
TTCAGAAGCAAGTCCAATACTTAGGCCATGTCATATCTAAGGAAGGGGTGGCAGTAGACCCTGACAAGATCAGATCCATTATGGAATGACCTACCCCAAAAGATGTATCTGATATTAGGTCCTTTATGGGCTTAGCAGGATACTATAGAAGATTCATAAAAGGGTTTTCCAAGATTGGTTGTCCAATCACTGCCCTTCAGAAGAAGGGGGCTAAATTCATTTGGACATCAAAATGTGAAGAAAGATTTTAGGAACTAAAATACTTCTTGACCCATGCACCTGTGCTAAAGATTGCAAACCCGGATGATGATTTCCTAGTGTGTACAGATGCTTGCAAGGAAGGACTCGGAGGAATCCTTATGTAAGAAGGATGTGTAATATGCTATACGTCCTGAAAATTAAATGAGCATGAGATCAATTATGTGACCCATGACCTAGAGTTGGTCTCCATAATACATGCCTTGAAAAGTGGAGACACTACCTCTTGGGTAGAAGATTTGTGCTTATGACAGATCATTGTGGATTGAGACACTTGTTTGATCAACCAAAACTCAATGCCAAGCAAGCGAGGTGGATGGATCTCCTAAGTGAATTTGATTTTGAAATCAAACATATAAAAGGAAAGGAAAATAGGGTGGTCGATGCCCTTAGTAGAAGTATAAAAACGATTAATCTATCAACAATAAGCACATGCGAAACAGATGTTAGGGAGAGAATCAGAAATGCACAAGAGATAGATGCATTCTTTAAGATCGTGACGTCATACCTAAGGCAAGAGCCTATAGGGCTGAAGTATGAAGGCTACCAAATGCTCGAGGAAGGGCTACTGACTTACATAAACAAATTATATATTCCAAACTATGACGACTTGAAGAGGGTCATAATGGATGAACTGCATAGGAGACCATATACTGGTCACCCGGGATACCAGAAGATGATCACGGACACTAGGAAACAATTCTATTGGCCTAGGTTAAAGAAAGAAATAGCTAACTACTTAGCTAAGTGCCTGCAATGCCAGCAAGTTAAGGCAGAGCACCAACATCCATCCAGACTGTTACAGCCCCTACCGATTCCAGAATGGAAATGGGAAACCATCTCCATGGATTTCATCACCGGATTACCAAAGTCAACCAACCAAAACGATGTCATTATGGTCGTGGTAGACAAACTGAGTAAGTCTTCCCATTTCATCCCTGTTAAGTCAACTTGCAAGACAATAGATATTGCCAACATCTTCATGAAAGAAATATTCAGACTGCATGGCATGCCCAAGGAAATTGTATCTGATAGAGATACCAAATTCACTTCAAACTTTTGGAAATCCCTAATGGCCGGTTTCGAGACTAAATTGTTGTTCAGCACAGCCTATCACCCTCAAATTGATGGGCAAATAGAAAGAGTAAACCAAATAGTGGAGGACATGCTAAGAATGCACGTAATGCATTAGCCTAAGAAGTGGGAAGACTACCTACCATTGGTAGAGTTTGCCTACAACAACGATTATCAGGAATCCTTAAAGATGAGCCCCTTTGAAGCCCTCTATGGTACACTGTGCAAGATCCCAATCAGCTAGAGTAATATAGTGGACAGAATTATAATCGGACCTGACATGCTGAAAGAAATGGAACAACAAGTAGTGCAGATAAGGCAAAATCTGAAAATTTCTCAGGACCGACAAAAAAGTTATGCCTACAGAAAGAGAACCCCCAGAGAATTCAAAGTCGGAGACCATGTTTATCTCAAAGTTAGACCCTGGAAGAGTTCTCTAAGTATGGGAGCCTATGGCAAGTTGACACCTTGGTATTGTGGACCCTTTGAAGTCCTAGATAGAGTGGGACCTGTAGCCTATAGGCTAGCGCTTCCTCCCACTGTAAAGGCACATAATGTTTTTCACGTTTCACTATTGAAGAAATATGTACATGATGCTAATCATATAATTGACTAGTCTGTGATCCAAGTGGAATCGGAGGGAGAATTCCTGCTAGAACCTCAATGCATACTAGACAGGAAGGAAACAACACTCAAGAACCAAACCATTGCACAGGTCAAGGTGCAATGGAAACACTTTGGACCAGATGAGGCTACATGGGAAATGGAAGATGCCATGAGGCAGGCATTTCCGATTTTGTTTGCTCCAGTACATACATATCGTATTGGTAGATAGAACATCGAGGACAATGATTCGGTTAAGGGGGAGGAAATTGTAACACCCTGTTTCCCCTAGTCTGTAAATATAACTTTATTTACGAGGAACTATGGCAAACTCAAATTGTGAATGTTTAATTTGGTGGACCTTTGTATAAAGGCCCATGAATGTAAATCATGTTATTTTTTTGGATAATGGAAACGTGTTGCGTGACTGTTGAGAGAGGGGATGTGCTAAGAAAGAAAGGCCACGATTGATAATAAAAAAGGTGGTGGAGGGAACCCAGAACGGTTGCAATAACCTCCATCGAACCAGTATCATACTGGAGTTAATGTTGCTCAGGATCAGAACAACCCTCTACCCATAATTGAATTTCCGTCAGGCTGGTAGGTGGGAAGGGCCTCCTCAAGAGTTAATGAGGGATGGGGCAAACTGCCCATCATATGGCTTCCGGACCTAACCACAGATGGGGGGATTTGAGCCACACACAACCTTGTCGGGGGAGGTAAGAAAGGAAGCGTGGTGGACAGAGGGAGTAGCCGGGGCTAAGAGTACAGGGATGAGAGCAGAAAATCTCGAGTCTGAGGAAGGATTGAAGGGAAAAACATTGAGTTCTAATCACGAGGGATAGAGACAGAGCCAGGAGAAGGAGAGTAACCTTCGTCCTCATCTATTCCTGTATTGGGAGAAGGAGAGTAACCTTCATCCCTAACTTTTGTTGAGCTGGAAGTAAGAGATTTAATCTCAAAGCATCATGGCCTAAGCTCGGGGGTGGTTAGTGATAAATCCATTGGAAGTGACTGAGCCTATGGTTGGGTGGAAACGAGCACCCCTCTCAGTAGTCGCATCACGCCTGGTGTTTCTGATAAGTGTTTTATGTCTTGTATTTTGAATTGAATATCATGGATGCATGCTCATGTTTATATGCTCATAAATGGTTTTTGTATAGAAGTGATTGCCATGTGTTTTGATTGGAAATAATGGATGCATGCTTATACTTATACGTCCATAATAGATTTATGTATAGAATGAATAAGTTTAGAATAGGAGTCCGTTCCCTGGAGAGTTGTTCCATCTACTTGTTTTCACGTTATGTTCTGGTTTAATTTCCCGAAGGCACCTTCCCCGGGGAGTTTCCTCACATTCCAGAGTCGGAATGAGTTCCTTAAAATGGCTACCGTTACAGTAAACCCACGATTTTACTCTACCCTGTTCCAAAGTTCATAGCTTTGCGAATTAGGAAGGCACTTCATTTAGGTCACCAAGCCTAGGGATAATTACCCAAGAACCCTCTGAAGGATCATGTGATCCGGGTTTGGAAACCCGGTGCCAAAAGGAGTTATCTCTCAAAAGTTTCAGAGTCATGGGAAATTGAAGTCCCAAGAATTTAAATCTTGTCACCTAAGTTCAGAAGGGATAGAGAATCCAATTAGCAAAAGGGCAGGCCCTCTCGTTTGCTATACGAATAGACGAGATTCGTTTCGAGAGTATCCCAGACCCGTCAGGACTCATAGATCTAGAGGAGAAGCATAGACATTAACGCCTCGACTCCCTCAGTCTTTGAAAGTAGCGATGGAACCAGGGCCGTCGATCTAATTTCGATCTAAACCGTTGGTTCTTTTCACGAAATCGGGGATTGCGAGTTGGGAGAACAAGGTTCTGCCTTGGGTCTCAAATCCCCGATGAGTTGGAAGTCGGTTGAATCCTAACTGTCCATTGTGGAGGACACGTGGTAGAGATCCAGGAGCCACTGAGGTTTGGTCACCGGGGAAACGAGAGTGAGGACCCCGCCAGAATCCCGAAAGGTAGAATGTCGGGATTTGATCCAGGCCGTTGATCAAGTTGAAGATCTGGACCGTAGATGGGTCATCAGATATTCAGGAACCGAGAGTATGGAGGAAATAGCTACCCAGGAATCTCGATACCCAGGATCCCAACACGATCAGGACCGTTGATCGAGGAAGGGTCTGAGTCGTTAGATCCGAAGCATCAGAATTTCGAGAATCGGGAGTCGGGAGAACATAGGTGATTCGCATCGGGAATTCTCGATATGCGAAATCCCGACGTGCTCGGAAGGTCTAGCCCTAGGACATAGCCAGAGGTTATATGGCGGAAGTAAAGGGAGGAACTAGCCTGAGCTAAGCCCCTGTTGCAGGTTCAAAACTTGAGAGTTTGAAGAACAAAGGGTCGACTTCTTCGAATCGTCGATCCAGAAAACACGACGCGCCTTTGGGCTTAGCTAGTGGTCATGTGGAGAAAGAATACGAGAGGACTTGAGGGCTCGTTAAGCCCCTTTCAGAGTTCGGGAGTTGGAGAGTCAAGAATGGTTCATACGTCAAAGTCCCGAGGTCACGAAACGCGACGAGCTCCGGTAGCGCCATTTCGGGTTTCGACATTTCAAAGGACAAGGAGGCGGGGAGAGTTCGCACAAAGGAATCCTGAAACGCGACAACCGGAAGCGGTGTTTGGTAAGGCCTGTGGTCATAACCAACGATCACATGGAGGAGGATACGAGAAGAGCTAGCCTGTGCTAGGCCTCGTAGGAATTCAGGGATTCTGTCCCTCGAAAAAAGGGAGAAAATTTGATTTTTCCGTAGTGGGTGTGTGACAACGACCGTGTGCAAATAGAAATTTTCTTCATCTTTTAAATCTATCTATAGAAGTTGGAGCAAGTTATGTGCCCTGCTTCCTAGGGAATCCATATTTTGTGATGTTTCCCAGGCCTTAGTAATCAGTTCCATTCTTTTGTTGATATTTTTCTCCACATATCCTCTACAAGATGTGAGGAAACTGGAGGAGCCTTTTAGATTTGTTGCAGGGGTGCAGGGAGTCGCAGGCATAGATGTTGCCAAAGGACTACCAAGCAATGGCATTGGAAACAAATCTTCCTCTAATTCCTTATTCCGGTCCTTTAGTCTGGCATTCTCAGCCTCAATGACTCCAACAAAATCATGAAGAGCATCTTCGGTTTCCATATGAAGTTGAGAGATTTTGGACAGCTACATATTGGCAAGGTCAAGTTCTAAATGATGTTTTCTTTTCTTATTTTTTACATCTCTTTTTTCAATAATTAATTTTTTTGATTTGCTTTCAAAAACAACACTCTGGAATACGAAGGATTCATCTTCGTCAAAAATTTCGGTATCAACTATGTCCATTGGGTAGCCATGGTGAATTGTGTCTCCGAGCTAATCAAGGTTGCAGAATATGCTATCTAGATCAACATCAAGATCCATGTTTACACTCTAAATTTTGGGCTGGTCCACCTCCCCTACAAATTTTTTTCCCTTCTTCTGCATGGGAAGCTTGTGAGAACTATCAATTTTAGGATGAACTATTAATTTCTGGTCCTCAGGCCCGAATATGTTCATTGTATCTCTACAAAATTGTTGTGGAGTTGCTTCCAGTAGTTTATGAAAACGTCAGTTTGCTCCAAACGCTGCTTGAAATGAAAAAATGGAGGGGACAATATAACCCTCAGGAAACGTTGGTTCAATGCATGCGAATGGAAAATCTCCTTGAGCTCTTCGCTCATTAATGACAATATCTATGCATGTTGTATGTTGAACTGTTAGAAGTAAAGCTTAATTATTGCATACTTAGAAGTGCAAAGGTGGAGGTTACGACGAAGAACATTTAAGGATTGGAGGTTTCGTAAAGGAACCAAGTTGACGGCGTGCCAATGACATTCCATGGTATTTGAAATTAACACTGGGAAGGGATAACAAAATCCTCCACAAATATTGGTTTAGTGTGCATTAATGGAAGAACTTCTCGAGCCTTGTGCCCATCAATGACAATCTAGATGGTGCCTACATGATGACTTGTTATCATTAAAGATTTAGAAACAAGACACACACACACACACACACACACACACACACACACACACACACACACAAACATTATTTCTTATTATGGACACCTACGAAGGTGACGGAGACGGGGAAGAGAAAGAAAGGAAGGAATGGCCAAGTCTGAAAAGAGGTCGAACGAGCTTCAAAATAAGTTTATAGGTGAGTGTCCAACAATGAAATTGCATGAGTCAGAATTGTTGACTGCAAAACACGTAAAACGTAAGAGGGCATGATGGTGCAGTTCAACGGAGGGTTCGTATATTTGCGAAATTGTGGGAAAGTGGCTAAGTATGGAAAGTGTGATTTTGTGTAAGCTTTCAGGGAGCATAGTGAAGGGAAGCATGTACAGTCTTTGGATCGCGGGTTCTCGGGCTGGTAAGCTCAAAAGTGGGCCTCTATTGCTCTGTGTCTTACAAATAGTACCCATACTTGCATGATATAGAAATTGAGAAGCGAACTTGCAGGCTGAACATTGCACTTCTATTGTTCTGTGTCCTACAAAAAGCACTCAGAGTTCCACGATATACAAATTGACAGGCAAACTTACATACTTACGACACTTTTTGGATTGCGGGTTCTCGAACTGGCGTGCTCAAAATTGGGCCTCTATTGTTCTGTGTCCTACAAATAGCAGGCAAAGTTACGCGATATACAAATTAGTTGATGGACTGCAGGATTGGCGCCTTCAACATTGCAATTGTCTACATGTATAACATATAACATATATCTAACATTATCTAAAAACCATGGCCATAAAATTAGTTGAGCAGTATGTGTACAAATTAGGGAAAACTAAATATGCATATTGTTCAAGTATGTACGGATCGCCATTTTTTTCGATCACGAGTTCTCGGGCCGACGGGCTCAAAATTGGGCCTCTATTTTTCTATGTCCTACAAATAGTACCTAGAGTTCCGCGATATAGAAATTGAAAGACAGACTCCAGGACCGGTGGGTTCAAGATTGCAATTGTCTACATGTATAACATACAACATATATGTTACATAGCTAAGTTTCAGGCAGAAGAATGTATATCACGCACACAGGGCATGAGAGTTGGATGACGCCCACAAAGGAATCCGTGGCCATAAAATTCACGAACTATGAAAACGAATGGCAATGGGTTGGACTTGTGATGTAGAGATATAGATGGACATGAAATCTGACACTCCGCTGTCTGGGAACCCGTGAGCATAGACATGGATTACGCAAGTTTTGGATGCAAGATGTACAATCAGAACACGGGGAATAAGAGTTCGATAATGCTTAGTGGGGAACCCGCAGGCATAAAATTGGCTAAGGGAACGAAAGTGTTTGGTCAGACTCCTGGTACATATTTCATAATTATGTGCAACACCAACTGTGCCGTGACCAAACCAGTATGTGTACAAAGCAAAGAAAACTAAATATCTACCTTTATAATGTATGGGCATGAGATTTTATAGAGCATGTAGGGATATCACATTCCATACTTGGCCACTTTCTGGATCGCAGGTTCTCGGGATGGCGGGCTAAAAATAGGCCTCTATTGTTCCGTGTCCTACAAATAGTACCCAAAGTTCCGCGATATATAAATTGACAGGCGGACTTGCAGGCTGGCTGAGATTTTATAGAGCATGTACACTTTTTGGATCGCGGGTTCTCGGGCTGGCGGGTTAAAAAAAGGGCCTCTATTGTTCTGTGCGTTACAAATAGCACCCATAATTATGCAATAATCAAATTTACAAACGGATTTGTGGGCTGGCTGGCTCAACATTGTACTTCTATTAATTTCGTGATATATAAGTTGAGAGACAGACTCCAATGCTGGGGAGCTCCGAGAAAGGAGCTATTTACTTTTATAAACTATGGACATGACGTTTTATAGAGCATGTACAGAGTTGTGTGATATACAAATTGAGAAGCGGATTTGCGGTCTGGTTGGCTCAACATTGCACTTCTATTGGTTTGTGTCCTCCAAACAACACTCAGAGTTCTGCTATATAGAAATTAATAGACAGACTCCATGACTGTTGGGCTCAAAATTGAATATGTATTACACATTACATGTAATATGTACAATATGAAACGAGCAAGCGGACGGTCGGGGTGGCAATATAAAAGTAAGTGCAAATATGAACACGTGTATCTGCAAATTCCGGGTCTAGAATTTTTCTAAGGAACGAGTAATCCATACTAAATATGTACTTTTATAAAGTATGGATATCATATTTTATAGAGCATGTACAGATCCCTCATTCCATACTTAGACACTTTTTGGATCGTAGGTTTGCAGGCTGGCGGGCTGAAAATTGGGCCTCTATTGTTCTATGTCCTACAAATAACACCCAGACTTCCACGATATACAAATATATCGGTGGACTTTAGGCTGGCTTGCTCAACATTGCACTTCTATTTTCCTGTGTGCTCCACGCAGCACTGGGAGTTCCGTGATATACAAATTGACACACAAAGTCCAGGACTGGTGGGTTCAATATTATGATTGTCTACATGTATAGCATATAACATATATGTTATATAGCTAACATTATCTAAAAACATTATTTTCAAGTACTAAATTATTAATAATGAATATTGATATTGTACATTTTAATTAAAGAAAATTAGCAAATGAGTCGCAAGGTTCCAGTCTGAGTCCAATTGTAGATCCCCGAAGTGTTGGGGGAAAGATTAGATGGACATGTAATCTGCCAGTCTGTCATCTGGGAATCCGCGATCATAAACATGGATTACCAAGTTTTGGATGCAAGATGTACACTCGAAACACGGGGAACGAGAGTTTGATAACGCATAGCGGGGAACCCGCGGGCATAAAATTGGCTAAGGAAACCAAAGGGCTTGGTCAGACTCGTATTGCATATTTCATAATTCATGTGCAACACCAATTGTGTGGTGACCAGATCAGTATGTGTAGAAACCAGACAAAACTAAATATGGACCTTTATAAAGTATGGACATGAGATTTTATAGAGCATGTACGGATATTGTAGCACCACATTTCACTCACTACTGTGTAGGTGTTACTACGTGGAATAACAACATTCTCACTCACAATTAATCACATGCATTCAAAACAAGTTAAACACATTCAACACAGAGTAATCATACGATTTATTGCCATAATCAACAATCAATACTATTTAACATCAATTCATATACACAGCAGAATACATGATGATTATAATACACAGAGATATAGAAACATAATTAAAGCATCATCTGGTACTTATCTTTGAACAGTGGTAAATTCCACCAACCAAGTGCAGGCCTTCCACGAACCTCCCAGCCTTAGACCACATTGCTCATCAGTTTAACAGTGGGTCACCCCCGAGTTGGGACTAAGCTCCACCCCAAGACAAGGAATCCTAGGCTAGGCTGAGGTTACNAGGCCGGACCGGAAGTCTCCAGGCTCTGTGGCAGCTACAAGGTTCCTTCCAGGAGTTCTCTCCTTCCTCTGTACACTCTCTCTCCTGGAGAGAGTGTTGGGCCAACAAGCCACACGCAGTTCAGCACTACGTGGCCACAACAATCAACAGGGAAAACTGACGCGGCTTTCCTACAGGCTCAACAATGGTTGAATGGCTCACGGTCATGACTTTGGGATAGAGACCCCATGCACAAGCTCGATCTCAGATAGAGGATACACACAGATTCTCCAGATGAACACAGGTTTTTCAGTTCAGAATATGTACGAGGTTTTTCTGCAGAGGTTGGATCTGTCGTACCGCTTAGAGGTCGTATGCACTCAGGCCATCGGATGGAATGGAGGAGAACTCCAATCACATCTCATCTTCGCCATTTTATTTGCATGGTTCGGGGATGACACTTGTCGCCCTGGAAACTACATGCGTTTACCTAGCATGCATCACCTTCCTCATGGTTAGGAACTTAGGATAAAACATGAAATGCTCATGCCTTTTTGGAATAATATTAAAATATTATTCCCAAGGCTGAAGGCCCCTAAGCTTAACACTTAGCCCCTTTTCCCACCTTCCAGCCTCTAATCCCTTGCCTTCTCTGTTGAATCTCATTCCCGCTTCACTCATTCATCGTGGTCGGTCTGCACCTGGCGCTGTTTACAAATTTTTATTAATTTGTTCTGCGTGATTACATATACAACAACATGCTCCTGGCCTTCAACACTTAGGCTCCCTGGCCTAACAAACACATAAGCCGCCATCTTATAAAAAGTTAATTACAATTCCTTTCAGAACATGATTTACAACAGGGCTCGACCTTGGGGACACTACAATCCCCCTCCCCTTATTTCTGCACTGTCCTCAGTGCAACTTACACTGTCTCTGCAAGCCTTTCAAAATTTTCAAAAAGATACGGGTACTCTTGCCCACATAGCATCTGCATGCTCCCATGTCGCGTCCTCAGGACCGT
>JASDQU010010130.1:149359-181365 GCA_032191745.1 Picea mariana | reverse complement strand
TCCCCCTCCCCTTATTTATGCATTGTCCTCAGTGCAACTTACACCGTCTCTGCAAGCCTTTCAAAATTTTCAAAAAGATGTGGGTACTCTACCCACATAGCATCTACATGATCCCATGTCGCGTCCTCAGGACCGTACTAGGTCCACCGGACCTTTACAAGCTCTATAGCTCAATTCTGGAGCTGTTTGCTTTTCCTGTCCAATATGCGCACATGATGCACTTGCAGGACACCTTCTGGTTCCGCTTGAATCACATTCCAATCAATAACATGATTAGCATCAGGTACATATTTCTTAAGCAGTGAAACATGAAACACATTATGTACAGTCATAGATGCAGTTAATGCAAGCATGTATGCAACTAGCCCAATCCTTTCCAGGATCTTAAATGGCCCACAAAATCTTGCTGCCAATTTGGCGCAACTTCCCAACTTCAGGGAACTCCTATTAGTCCTCACTTTCAGGAAAACATGGTCATCCACTTTGAATTCTCTATGGGTTCTGTTACTGTCAGCGTAACTTTTCTGCCTATCCTGGGCAGCTTTTAGATTCCGTTTAATTTTTATCATTTGATCTTCCATCTCTTTGAGTAGTTTAGGCCCAACGACTGCTCTGTCAGCTGGATTATCCCAACTTACTGGTGTGTTGCACTTTCTTCCATAAAGTGCTTCAAATGGGCTCATCTTCAACGATGTATGATACCCATTATTGTAGGCAAATTCTACTAAATGCAGGTAGTCTTCCCACCTTGATGGTTTATCCATCACATACATTCTCAGTATGTCTTCTATTACTCTGTTCACCCTTTCTGTCTGACCATCAGACTCAAGATGATACGCTGTACTAAAGTTCAGTTTCATTCTGAATCCCTTCAATAGTCCTTTCCAGAAATTCGAGGTGAATTTCGGGTCCCTATCAGACACAATTGTCTTAGGAATTCCATGCAAGCGTGCCACTTCTTTTAAGAAGATATCAGCAACATTTGCTGCCTTGTGAGTGGTTTTCAGTGGAATAAAATGGGCAGCTTTTGTAAGCTTGTCCACCACCACCATGATTGAATCATGTTGCTTGCTTGTTTTGGGCAATCCTGTGATAAAATCCATTGTCACCACTTCCCATTTCCACTCAGGAATGGGTAAAGGCTGCAGTAACCCTGTTGGGTGCCTATGCTCAGCCTTAACTTTCTGGCACTCCATACATCTAGCGATGTATTCAACGATTTCTTTCTTCATACCCGGCCAAAAATAATGGCTTTTGACTGCTGCCACAGTCTTTTGATATCCAGGATGTCCAACATAAGCCACGTTATGCATTTCTTTTAGAATTGTCAGCTTCAATTCTTGGACATTGGGTACATACACTCTGTTTTTATACAAAAGTAAGCCATCAGTTCCCAAGGTGTAACTTTCCTGGGTCTGTGGTCTCTCACGCTGCTGCAGCTTTGCTACCCGACCTCTATAATGTAAATCAGCATTTGCAGCTTCCAAAATTTTGTCCTTGATCTCAGTCTTGTACATGCTAATGGTTATAGCATGTAATTCGTGCACTTTTCTGCTGAGTGCGTCAGCCACCTTATTTTATTTCCCTTTGATATGCTTGATATCAAAGTCATATTCACATAGAAACTCCAGCCATCTGGTTTACCTCGCATTTAAAGTCGGCTGATCAAATAAATACTTCAAATCGTTGTGTTCTATTCTCAATTCGAATCTCCTTCCCATGAGGTAATGTCTCCATTTCCTCAATGCGTGGATGATTGCTGCCAGCTCTAAATCATGAGTGGCATAATTCATTTCATGCTCTTTCAGCTTTCGAGACTCATAACAAACTACAAATCCCTCTTGGCTGAGAACTCCTCTCAGTCCCTCCTTACACGCATCGGTGCACACTACGTAATCCTTATTTGGATCTGCAATCTTCAAGATTGGAGCGCTAGTTAGCAGTTGCTTCAATCGCTAGAAGTTGCTCTCACATTCTTCAGTCCACTGGAACTTCTTCTCATTCCTTTGCAAGGAAGTGAAAGAATGAGCTATCCTTGAAAATTTGGCTATAAACCTTCTATAGTAGCCTGCCAGACCCATAAAAGATCTAACTTCCACCACATTCCTTGGCACTGACCATTCTCGAATGGCCTCAACCTTTTCAGGATCCACAACGATCCCCTTTTCTGAAATAATATGTCCCAAGTAATGGATCTGCCTTTGATAAAATGAGCATTTGCTTAGCTTGGCGTACAGCTGGTGTTCTCTCAACACTTGCAGCACCATTCTCAGGTGTTTCTCATGCTCTTCCTCTGACTTGGAATACACCAAGATGTCATCCAGGAAGACTATGACAAACTTGTCTAAATAGTCCCTGAATACACCATTCATTAAGCACATGAAAACAACAGGTGCATTTGTCAGTCCAAACGGTACCACTGTGAATTTATAATGACCGTACCTTGTTCTAAAGGCAGTCTTGCTAATGCCCTCATCATTTATTCTCACTTGGTGATATCCATATCTGAGATCTATTTTTGAAAATATTTTCCCGTCCTTCAACTGATCAAAAAGATCATCGATCCTTGGCAGAGGATACTGGTTCTTGACAGTTACCTTGTTCAACTGTCGAAAATCAATGCAAAGCCTCAACGTCACATCTTTCTTCTTCACGAACAGGACCGGGGCTCCCCAAGGTGACACGCTGGGGCGAATGTATCCCTTCTTTAGTAGCTCTTCGAGCTGCAATTGCAACTCCTTTAACTCTGATGTACTCATTCTATAAGGAGCCTTTGAAACTGGAGTTCCTCCAAGCATCAAATTTATAGAAAAATCGATGTCCCTCTTCGGAGGTAGTCCAGGTACCTCCTGAAATATGTCCTTGAATTCTGTGAGTACCTCGTGGTCTTCCAGATTTGAGACTACATCACTGGATGCTTCTCCCACACGGGCTGCAAATAACTGACAACCTTTCCGGTAACACTTCTTCAGCTACATGGCTGAGATTTCTCTAACAACCACGGCTCTGAGAATTCCTTGGACTGTTACCTAATTTCCCTCTTCATCCGAGCATGTGAACTTCTTGTTACGACAGTCCAAAAGGGCATGGTGCTGGTCCAACCAGTCCATCCCAATTAAGCAGTCATAAGAGCCTAAAGGCAGAATATTCAATTCAGCCTTAGTGCTCAATCCTTTCATGTCCAATGAACAGGACTTAACCAATTCAGTGACCTTCATTTTGGTTCCTGTGGCTAACTGCACTAGCCAAGACTTTTCATGTTTTCTCCTTGATAAACTCAAACTTTCCACCACTCTAGGATCTATATAACTATGGCTAGCCCCTGAATCAATAAAAATAACAAGTGGTCGATTGTTGATCGTACCTTCCACTTCAATCATGTGTGATTGAAATTCTGCTTATTTGTTGTCCAGGGCTGCGTAGATCCTCGGCATTCTACTGCCCATATCTTCCATTGTTTCAACTTGCTGAACAGTATGGACAGTTCTCGCTTTATCTTTTCTGTGGCGGCAGTCTCTATACCTATGATTCCCTTTACAGCCCCAACACTCCATAGGTGGCAGTCTTGGCATCTGCTCACTCCCTTCAACTTTGTTGGGCTCTCTAAAAGATGATTGTCCCCAAGGACTGTTCCTGAAAAAGGGAGACATGTTTCCCTTCTGCCTTTGTTCTTTCTTAAACCTCTTCTGGTCATCCCAACCCTTCCGAAAGGTAGGCTTTTCTCTTTGCTATTCGTATAAGCATTTTTCCCTTCTTATGGTTTCTTCCATGGTCTTAGGATCGTCATATTGAATCTTGTCACCAATGGAAGGTGGCAATCCACTCAGATACCTCTAAATTTTGACAGCCTTGTCTTTGATGAATGGAACATACTTCAGTAGTTCTAGAAAACTTCGTTCATACTCATCAATGGTCATGCTACCCAACTTGAGTTCTAAAAACTCCTTCATCTTTCTATCATAGTATCTTTTGGTCAGGTATTTCTTCTTGAAATACCTCTTAAACTCCTTCCACGTGACCTCTTTCTCTCTGATGTGTTGCACCTGCACCAACTGATCCCACCACATGGATGCTTTTCCTTTCAGCTGGTACATTGCAATTCTTCCTTCTGCATGGGCAGAATAATTATGCAGTTGGAAGTATTTATTCATACACAACAACCATGTTTCGGCATCTTCTTCCTTCTTATGTTCACCATCGAATGTAGGCGGTTTAATCTTGTTGATTTCCCCTTTCAATTCATCCCTTCCAGATTTTTGGTGTTTTCTGGTAGGGGACAGGCTTGAACTACAGTGTGTCTCCTTGCCAGAATGCTTCAGGGAGAGACGGTAATGTCTGCTACCACTCCTCGATTTCCTTCTCCTCTCAGGGGTTCTRACACTTCTTGATCCTCTTGTGTCACTCTCTTTTTCCAATTTCTTTTCTATTCTTTCCAGGCTCCTCAACATTTTTAAGTTGAATTCACCCTGTCGATCCCTGATTTTCATGAGTTTTTGGCTATCATCTCGGYGAGCCTGGGCATCTTTCTGCAATCTTTCAATGAGTTTCATCATATGTCCTTCCATATMCATCTCTTTTCCGTTCCCATTAGAGTTTGTTCCTTCGACTCCCAGGTTGACATCCTTTCCTTCTCTTTCGTCTTCTGTTTCGGAGGCAATCTGCACCTCTTCCAATTCCATACTTGGCGTCAGTTTTCGGCTGTCCTGACACTCGTTGAACTCTGCACACACACCGTGCAGTCAACCGAAGTTTGTCAGGCCCTTAAACCTTCAAGAAAACTGACAACATTCATAAGCCAACATGAACAAGAAAAACGTTTTGACTTCACAAAGTTTTCTGAGCTCTATTCGGCTCTGCAAATTCTGGGACTTCAGAACTTCAGAATCTCGGTCCACGAAGATCCAACAGTTAAAGCTTCGTAACCAAAGTCACCCTTTCGCAACTCGCGATCTCGCGAGTTCATGAGTCGAAGACCCTTGACTCATTTCCTCCAACACCGATACCCGATATGCGATACAGGTATGGCTCCCTCCTTGCTAGCGCCTGCTACACATGACCGTAGGCTAGGGCTAAGTGCTAGCACTTCTTTGCCAACTCGCGACTTAGCGAGTTGGAGTGTTGAGCCTTCGTGCTCCTCTTTTTCGAATTTCAAAATTGTGAATTACTTTATTCTCCGAGCCCACAGCACAGTTGTTGCCCTTCACCATAGTGGCACGTGGTACATTCAGGAGGGTCCACATCACCTTCGGTGACATCTTCAGGTCTCACCACTCTCGCCTGTATTCTCGACTAACTGGCACGTGGTACACATTCATGCGCCCACATCCATTCCAAGAAAAATCCAACGGTTAGGTCCCCTCTCAGATCTACGGCGCAGATCTTTTCGGCGTTTCGGGGTTTTCGGGCATCGGGAGTTTGTGCACCCCACATCTCGAACTTCCATCTGCCGAAATCCCAAAAAAAATATGGTTTACTCCTCCGCTGAATCGAACAGTCAACTCCCTTCCTACAGTCTACGATGTAGATCGTTTCAGGATTTCGGGTTTCGGGTTTTTGGAGGTGTTCAACTCCCTCACTTCCCATCTTCGGACTTTGCAAAATCTGAAAGGTTTCGCGACTAACTCGAGCGCGACTCCGCCAGATCTAACGGTTGAGCCTTCCTCCCAGATCTACCATGTAGATCTCCACGGTTTTTCGGGTTTTCAGGATTTCGCGTATCGCGATTCCCACAGTCCTGTGCATTTCAAAAGGGATTTTAATCCCTGCACACATTTTCCAGATCCGATGGTCACGAGGGTTCACCTTCCCTCTCGAATAGATCCTAAGGCTCCAGCACTGTTGGTGTGGATTCCTCTCTCCCTGTGGCCATAGACCACACCGGTTGTGGTTTCGCACACCGCTATACCTCCTGAGCTTACCAGGGTCCGAAATTGGTCCTCCAGACACAATTTCTCCTCACACCCTCGGTCCAAAGACCACTCAACTGGGCCATCTAGGCTCAGTGTCAAAACCTTGGCTCTGATACCAAATTGTAGCACCACTTTTTCAGTCACTACTGTGTAGGTGTTACTACGTGAAATAACAACATTCTCACTCACAATTAATCACATGCATTCAAAACAAGTTAAACACATTCAACACAGAGTAATCATACGATTTATTGCCATAATCAACAATCAATACTATTTAACATCAATTCATATACACAGCAGAATACATTATGATTATAATACACAAAGATACAGAAACATAATTAAAGCATCATCTGGTACTTATCTTTGAACAATGGTAGATTCCACCAACCAAGTGCAGGCCTTCCATGAACCTCCCAACCTTAGACCGCACTACTCATCAGCTTAACAGTGGTTCACCCCCGAGCTGGGACTAAGCTCCACCCCAAGACAAGGAATCCTAGGCTAGGCTGAAGTTATAGGGAAACATCACACAGCCACAAGGAAGGAATTCTCTCCCAGGAACCTCTCACGCTCACTTCCCACAGACCCTCATTCCCCACATGCCTGTTCCACCCCAGGAGTATACACCTTCTCTGTCACTTGGATAGTCCTTCGGCTGCTAACCTCCCTTGCCTTGGGTTACAACAATAGGCCGGACCGGAAGTCTCCGGGCTCTGTGGCAGCTATAAGGTTCCTTCCAAGAGTTCTCTCCTTCCTCTGTACACTCTCTCTCCTGCAGAGAGTGTTGCTCCATTGGCCAACAAGCCACATGTATTCCAGCACTGTGTGGCCACAACAATCAACAGGGAAAACTGACGCGGCTTTCCTACAGGCTCAACAATGGCTGAATGGCTCACAGACACGACTTTGGGATAGAGACCCCACGCACAGACTCGATCTCAGATAGAGGATACACACGGATTCTCCAGACGAACACAGGTTTTTCAGTTCAGAATATGTATGAGGTTTTTCTGCAGAGGTTGGATCTGTCGTACCACTTAGAGGCCGTATGCACTCAAGCAGTCGAGTGGAATGGAGGAGAACCCCCATCACATCTCATCTTCGCCATTTCATTTGCATGGGTCGGGGCTGACACTTGTCGCCCTGGAAACTGCATGTGTTTACCCAGCACGCATCACCTTCCTCATGGTTAGGAACTTAGGATAAAACATGAAATGCTCATGCCTTTTTGGAATAATATTAAAATATTATTCCCAAGGCTGAAGCCCCCTAGGCTTAACACTTAGCCCCTTTTCCCACCTTCCAGCCCCTAATCCCTTGCCTTCTCTGTGGAAGCTCAGTCCCCCTTCACTCATTCATCGTGGTCGGTCTGCACCTGGCGGTGTTTACAAATTTTTATTAATTTGTTCTACGTGATTACATATACAACAGCAGGCTCCTGGCCTTCAACACTTAGGCTCCCTGGCCTAACAAACACATAAGCCACCAGCTTATAAAAAATTGGCTCACCAGCCTATAAAACATAATTACAATTCTTTTCAGAACATGATTTACGACAGGACTCGGCCTTGGGGACACTACAAAAAACACATTAGAGAGAGCAATGGTGGCCAAGAAAAAATCAGGAAAACATGAAGGTTAGAAGGGCGAATGAAGTAAATTTAATTTCCAACTTGATCCTAAGAATGTTTTATTATGATAAAATAGGGCATTTTAAGAAGATTATTGGAAGCATACCATAAGTTGGAATTAGAAGTATTGGTGTGAAAATGGATAAACTTGGCTTACTGGTCTCTTAGTGGTCATAAAATTCATTTATGACACACCCATTGTGAGCAATAATAGCTTTGATTGGTCTTTAATCTCAAATTAGTGGTCCTTTAGTGGTCATTAATGTAATTTATTGTACACCATTAGAAAGTTGTTAATTGGCTTAAAATGCTTGTTCAAGCTAAAGGTTAAGTAATCTAACCCGAGCGTCAATATAATGTGGTCCTCACCACAATTTTAATAACTACCAAAGTGTATATTTGATGTATCTAATTAATAATTGACCCATATCTTGGGGTACCTATCAAAGTCAATCTTCATTGTAATGTGCTTCTAATTAGTAATTGTTCCATATGTTCAACATGGTTTGAAAGCTTTAGTGAAGCACTTTGACTCTTGGTTGTGGACATGGAAGACCATACTGAAACACATCTACAACATAGTGTTGAGCATGTGTGAAGGCAAAGTAAGACATGTAAATCATGTTGATTTTTCAATTTTTAAGATCTGATAATTATTTCCTTATGATTTAAAAAAAAAATTATGCCATTGTTATCATAAAACAACTACACACTGAAAATCTCAACCAAAATAAATTTGCAGCGGAAACAACAGAATCATAGAAGTATAGCCATGCACAGTAGACACAAGATTTTATCTTGGGAAACTCAACCTTGGGAGAAAACCCAACAACTTTTCTTAAGAATAATTCTAGCCAATAAGTACGTCACCATGAATATGAAGAAACCCATCACATAAATCATTTTTCCCTTGTACGAGGAAGAACCCTCAAATATGGTGAACCCTATGTTGATTTTTCAATAAGCTAGGTTAAGCATGAAGTTCATTCCATTTTATCATTTAACTTAACCATAGACAATAATGTTGCAGCAACCAAGATCACAAGAAGAAACACCATGCACAAGAACACAAGAAGTATCCTGGGAAACCCTTCTCAACAAAGGAAGAAAACCCAGCCAAATCCTTTGTTATATTATTCAAGAGAAATACCTTTACCACCAAGAAAGACCTAGCACACAAGAGGGTGCTCAAGCCCTAGAAGACTAGCACCCAAGAGAGGTGCGCACCTTTTCCCAAGTAGATGTACTTGCTGAAATTTCCAAACTCACAAGAAAGATGTGTTTCCACGATGGGGATTTTACTTTCACTTATACTAACCTAAAACTGTCAACAGAAGTGTCTATTGGCTCAACAGGGCCGACCTCTCTAAGTCACATTATAATTATAATTATAATAATTATTATTAATATTAACCAGATTAATTATCTTTTACATTTATTATTAATCACATTAAGGTGGGGCCGACCTATACCCTTTACATAACAATTAGGGTTACAGGCAGGTCTAACTCTTGAAAAATATATAGCAAAGGATCTTATACACCCACTAGAGCTCATCCACTAGGGGCACAGCCATAGGGATGTCATATTTATGGTTCACTGCATTACACAGAAGAACCAGATCTTTACACGTTCACCTGTTCTCGTCCACAGAAACGTCCACTCTACAGATATTCATTCCCACTGCCTCACGCAGGAGAATCATCTAGAGTCTTCTCGTCAACTCTGTTGCTCAGAGGAGGCTAATACATCATCTTCATTTATGTTCACAGGACGATGCACCCAACACTTTGGGATTTCACACGTTCACCTTGTGCTCAGCCACAAACACGTTTAATTCAACAGATCGCCTTTCTCACTGGATAATCATCTGGAGTTCTTCTCAACTCTCTGAATGGAGGAGGTCATCTCTACGTTCCTAGCTCTGTCTCGAGCAGGAACCACATGCCCTTCTTAGGGGATTTCTCTCAGGTTTGTAAGCTGAGAGAAAGACTCACATAGCTGCAATGATCCACATCTCACAGGTTTGTAAGCTGGAGAATGTCTCACATAGCTGCATTCATAAACACTCCCTCTCAGCTAGGGAGGCATTATTTATCATGCCAAGTCTCACACGGATGTATTTTTAATTTTTTCTTGGCTGGAGTTTTTGATACTCCCTCTCAACTAGGGAGCCATTCTTCACAAAGTTAATTTGGTGAAGATATTTGCAATCTGCTCATGTGTAGGAAGGTACTGCATGTGTACGATTTTCCTCTACATCATATCTCTGATATAAGGATATTTCATCTCATCGTATTTCGATCCATCAAGAACCATTGGGTTCTCAAGGATATTTACTCATGGCTCTTGGTTATCATCATAGGATCCATCTCATGGTCAAGTAAATCTGTCAGAATCTTGTGAAGCCACATTGCTTCACACACTTGATGCTATATACTCTGCCTCTGTGGTACTCAAGGCTATATAGTTTTGTTTCCTACTGCATTAGGAAACCATGGCAAACTTCACGATAGAACATCAGTCGGATGTGATTTTTCGATTCACTGTACTTTCTGCTCACTCTGAATCGGCATATCCTGCAAACTCAAGTTCATACTTGAGGCATATCTCAGGCCATATCCAACTGTGCCTCGTATATATCTCAATACATGTTTTATTGTTGTCTAGTGAGTCTGTCTTGGTTGACTCATGAAATGACTAGGCACATTCACTGCATGGCATGAATCAAGTCTAGTGTTAACCAGATACATTAGTGATCCAATCAACTGTGGATCAGTGTCGTCTGAATCATCATCAATCTTCTTCTTTAAATCCATCACGGTGGATTTTTCATTCTGTCATACTGAACTTCTTTAATATTTTTACTATATATTTTACTTGACTCAGGAAAATATTATCAGTCCTCTGTCATACTTCTCGTCCCAAGAAGTAGTGCATCATAATTAGATTCTCCATCTTGAATTCAGAAGTCAAGGATTACTTGTATCCAAAAACAATGCTTTCTGAATAAGTCATCAGGATCAGGCTCTCGTCACCAACATTGTAATGATATAGGTTTGGATCAACAACACTCTTGCTGAAATCCAAACTCATCAAGAATCTATCTATCTGATATAGTTTCCAACTCATGGATGGTAGTACATATAGAAGTATATCAGGTTCACTGGGTCAAGTGTCTCATCATAGACAACTCCCTCTATTTATGAGAAACCTCTGGCTATAGATCTTGTTTTGTATTTCTCAACACTTCCATCAGTTGCATGCATGATCTTATAGATCCACTTGGAAGTTACCACAGACTTCCCTTCTAGTCCTTGAATAATATCTTATACATCATTCTTTAAGATATATTGGTATTCTTCTGTTATGGCATCTTGCCATACCTGTTCTCTTGTTGCTTCTCTAAGACAAGGAGGCTCAACATCAATGAAGTGGATCATGACTGAAGCATAGCGTGAAAATCTCTTTCTCTTTCTTGGGATGTGCCTTGAGAGGCTTGTATGTTTCTTTTCCTCTTGCAGAGTGAGTCTAGGTAGGCCTTTTATGCCCTACTGCAATATCTCTGAGCATATCAAATGGAGAAACTGGATCAACTGAAATAATGTTTGTCTCCCTCTGGACTGCCGAAGGGGAAGAATGTATTGTCTCACTGTAAATCTCCATCTGAGATTCTCTGGGTCTTTGAAAGACTATCTCTTATTCAAGGACAATGTTTTTGCTTATCTCAATCTGTCTCTGAATAGGGATGTCGATCTAGAATTTCTTTGAAGATTCATTATATCCTTTATTTCTAAAAAATCTAGCTTGGACTTCTTCTCTTTGGGTACATGAAAATACATTGGTCACCCAAATATCCTGAAGTGTTCAATTTCAAGCTTCACTTTGGTGGAAGCTTCTTCAATAATTGTGTTTTTTTCAAAGTCTGGTGAAGACTCTTGTTCTAAACATATACTGTGTCATGCATGCTTCTTCCCATAGAATCATAGAAGGATTATGATCATGATTTATTGCATTGGTTTCATCAATGATGGTTATATTCTTCTTCTTTCTCAAATAGTTTTGACTCCTTATGAGTCAAGTGGATCCCTTTAAAGGATAAACATCTTCCTTTTCTTGTTAACCTATCTGGAACAAGAAAACAAAAAGAACCAACACAAGAATATCTCCTAAAGGAGAATAATGAGTACATCTCTAAAATCAAGACAATTTAAGGAATGTTGTCACAACTACAACACTTACTTGTAATGTAGCAAACTTATAGAAATATAGGTTAGAGGAATGACAATTACAACAATCAAACCTGGAGTCTTTACTTTGAGTGTGTTGCTCCTCTAAATGCACTGAGATCCCTCTGGATCCATGACTTCAGCAAAGGTTCCTTCCTCCTGCAATTTCCCTCATGATAATGATACAAATAATGTATACAAGTGCATACCTGAGGATGTTGATATGATTTCTCCAATGACTCTTGGTTGATCTCTATCCTCTGAGATATTTATGAAGAAGATAGTCACAATGTCACCTTTTGTCATCTTTGTTATTTTGAAGCCGACCCTTCAATGTAAGGGTTTGAGTAGGTGATTAGATTCCTTGTCCTGACATCATCTTCCTTCCATTCTTTGATAGTTGTCTCTAGTAAACCCTTTTGTATTACCCACAATAAGTCTTCCTCTGAAGTCTTGTCTTTCAAGAACTTTGAAGTTCCTTGAATCATCAAGCTTATCTTCCATCATAGTTTTTGTTCATCATAATTTTAGATTCTTCACAACCCTTTGTCAAATAGGCTAGAAAACCTAACAGCTAGGCTAGGCTAACACTTTTAGGTTTTATTGGACTTATGACTGCCAAAAATAAGCCTTTGAAAGATAGGAGAACACTGGTGAGCTGAAGAGCTCCTTCAATGAGTTTACAGAAACCCTAATTCTGAAATTTCTGCAGAAATTCACGAAACCCTAGAAACCCTAGGGCCAAAATTTCAAAATGCTCAGAATGTCACTTTGAGAGTCTCTGGAGATGCGCTGGAGGAGGTCGTACTCTCCTATGCAAAAATTATCCCCAGCATTCAAGTGTTTAAGGGCTTAAACACCTCATAAAGGAAGGTTGTACGGATTTTCTGGAAACCCTAGGAGGGTCGTACGGTTCTGTAGAAAAGAGACGAGACTGGTAGATTCTTGTGCAATGGGTTGTTCAAGACCTATGCTCTAATACCATGTTGATTTTTTAATAATCTAGTTTAAGCATGAAGTTCATTCCATTTTATCATTTAACTTAACCATAGACAATAATGTTGCAGCAACCAAGATCACAAGAAGAAACACCATGCACAAGAACACAAGAAGTATCCTGGGAAACCCTTCTCAACAAGGGAAGAAAACCCAACCAAACCCTTTGCTATATTCTTCAAGAGAAATACCTTTACCACCAAGAAATACCTAGCACACAAGAGGGTTCTCAAACCCTAGAATACTAGCGCCCAAGAGAGGTGCACACCTTTTCCCAAGTAGATGTACTTGCTGAAATTTCCAAACTTACAAGAAAGATATGTTTCCACAATGGGGATTTTACTTTTACTTATACTAACCTAAACCTGTCAATCGAAGTTTCTATTGGCTCAACAAGGTCAACCTCTCTAAGTCACATATTACTTATTATTATTATAATTAATATTAACCAGATTAATTATCTTTGACATTTATTATTAATCACATTAAGGTGGGGCCGACCTGTACCCTTTACATAACAATTAGGGTTATAGGCAGGTCTGACTCTTGAACAATATATAGCAAAGGATCTGATACACCCACTAGTGCTCATCCACTAGGGGCACATCCATAGGGATGTCGTATCTCTAGTTCACTGCATTACACAGAAGATTCATATCTTCACACGTTCACCTATGCCCATCCATAGGCACATTCACTCTACAGATCTTCATTCCCACTGCCTCACACATGAGAATCATATGGAGTCTTCTCGTCAACTCTGCTACTGAGAGGAGGCTAATACATCGTCTTCATTTATGTTCACATGATGATGCACCCAACACTTTGGGATTTCACACGTTCACCTTGTGCTCAGCCACAGGCACGTCTAACTCAACAGATTGCCTTTCCCACTGGATAATCATCTGGAGTTATTCTCAACTCTCTAAGTGGAGGAGGTAATCTCTACGTTCCTAGCTCTATCTCAGGAAAGAACCACGTACACTTCTTAGGGGATTTCTCTCAGGTTTGTAAATTGAGAGAAAGACTCACATAGTTGCAATGATCCACATATCACAGGTTTGTAAGTTGGAGAATGTCTCACATAGTTGCATTCATCAACACCCTAGACAAGATAGCACACCTCAAAATTTGCGCAACTGATAACTTCCAACTGCAACTATAATTGTAACTGGAAACTGCAACTGCAACTAGCAACTACAACTATAACTGGCAACTAGGACTTGCGCACTTGATAAGAAGAGTTGTGTGATGTGAGATGTGTACATGAAATGATCAAGCCTCTTATTTATATAGATTGATTCACCTTCGATTTCCTTGTGGGGTCTATTATCGCTCAATTTGTACTTATTACAAAGGAAAAGGTTAAGGGAAGGGAAATTGGCATAACAAGAGGTTATCCTATCATTTTCACCTCAACATGATACCTCTTTCTATTTAGGGTTGATGGCCCATGGGAGACATCCCTGGTGACCTGGGGGTTTGAGAAGGAAAAGGTTAAAGTGTCTATAAAAGTATCCCCTCTCACAAGTCACACTGATCAGAAATTCCCAAGGTTTTAACCAATGAAGTAATGGAGTATTCGGATGTACCTGCCCAGAACAAAACAACAAGAAAATATATATTTTACAAGCACAACTTATTGTTAGTACTTCATAAAACCATGGACTTTATCAATAAAAGAAATAGTTGATATATGATGAAGCAAATAGAATTGTATAACAACAATGTTTATGAGATGATTGCTTCACAGTAAATGCCTTGAAAGAGCTTCAAAATGACCTAAAATAATTACTCACTAATACCAACGTACTAGCATTTGTCAGAAGCAAATTAAGCAGTGTATAAATCAAGTTTACAATTTCTTTTAGGTGCTTTTAATGTTGCAATAGATGATTGTATCTTAATTTTGTAACAACAACAAGTTGTTTAGTAGATTATTCTATTATAGGGTTAGGAAGAATTAGTAGAGAGCTTAAGGTAAAGGTTTTGAGAGTAGTTTTTATCAATCACTCAAGTGCAAGGCTTAGATTAGTGCTTTTTAGGGTAAATGGAGTCTCTTTTAGAAGCGAAAATATTGAAAGAACAAATTGATAATAAGAGAGCTAGAGACAAGAAGGTCAATGATTGAAGTGTTGGTAGCCCAAGGCTTCAATCACTAAACCTTAAGGGGAAAATGGTTACTAGGAAGTAGGTAACCCTAGGCCCTAGTAGTTCTCTTCCTTCTTTAGCTCAAAGATGAAGTAGATGATGGCTAGATGAAGCAAAACATGCTAGGGTGTTGCAATGGCAAGGCCCTTAGCAAAAATCTTCAAGAAAATAATGTTTCTTGCATAATCTAGTAGGTGAAAGTTATTACGGCAAGAACAATAACATGTTCATTAGACTCTTAGGGTTTCAAGCTATCAATTTCATAATCTTAGAATAAATGCAAGATAAACACAACCATAACCATTCAATAAAGAAGAATTGTAGAAAAGTTACTTACATTCACCAAGAATCATCTAGCAATAGGCCTATTTGAAGACTTCCACCAAGAAAAATGCTAAAACACACCAAAAATAGCCTCCTTCAAGAAATGTGCACTAAATTTCAGCCAAGAAACCCTAATTAGGGAGCAAATTCCAGACCTCACTTAAGTGTGAGTGAAAGATCATCCAAAATAAGAGTGATTTTTCCCTTATTTATACAGTTACAATGACCTTTAATTTACAAATTAGGTCAAAAATGCCGACATGGCCAGTTTACATGTAATATCCAGTTTTTTACATAAAATGACAATTTAAACCCTAAATCAAGCAGAATAGGTGATGGCATGCCCCTTTAGGGTGATGTTAGGTCTCTCTGGTGAAACATTGGCCTCCACGAGTAAAACGTTAAGCCTCCCAAGGCCTCTAGATCAAGCCACACATGCCACTTGGCACATAACTGCCTCCAAAGTGTCCATCAAACACTGGTGATGTCAAGGGTCACAAAGGTGATGTCATGGGAATTTCAAGGTCAACATCATAGTAGGAGGGCAAGACACCCCTCGTTCCAGGCCTGCCAGGCTGTCTCTGGTGGAACATCTTCCTCTCTCTCTAGTGCAAGCCTCTAACCTGTCTCTACCCCTGGTTGGGATCTCAACATCCATCTAGTGGGATTTTATCCCTGTGGAGGTCTGAACTAATAATCTCCCCATGTGTACTTGTCTGTTGAATGTGGCCCTGTAACAACAACAGGTACACCCTCCATGGGATCATAAGTCACAAGGATCATAGCAATGTCAATCACATCTAATAATCAAGTTATCTAAACATGTGCATAAAACCCTCCTTTCCCAGACAAGTTCTCAAAGACGTTATGTTATTTTACAAGCCAGTTTTGGAGAGGACGTCAGGAGGTCCTATTGGGATAATTCTCATTGGATGTGGGATGTTTCCAGGTGAAGACAAATCCAAGCAATGTAAGTGGATGAGATGGTGTAGGGATGTTTAGGCAATGAGTGCAGTGATGACAGGGGGATGTACGACTTACCTATGGGTGCCTCTGAAGAGGGTGAGATGCACCTTGTCATGAATGAAAATTTTCCCAAGCCCATTCAATTCATTTTATCTTTTATCTTATTTCTTTTTCTTTCAAGAGACTAGTTAGGGGACACTGCCCTGGCGTGGTGACTAGTGGTGACAATTTTACCCACAAGAATTTCACGGAGATGAGAAGGTTAGCTCGTGATGGGACCCCCTTTCTCTTGGCTATGCCACCAAGAGCCACTACCGTGGCATGGTGACCAGCTGAATGGTAGTTTCATACCGCTACATACCCATGGACCTAATAGGTTGGCTCGTGATGAGACCCCCTATCCTCCAACTAGGTATTGATTTTATTATTTTATGGGTCCCTCTGTTTCTTGTTGAGAAGCCTTTTATTTCTTTCTCGGGGATCCCTGGGCGAAGCATCTAAAGGTTTTGTTCTTTTGGATTTTATCTTTTTCTAGCTAATTTTACCCTCTATGCCTTTAGCCCCTTCTTCCCACAAGGTAAGGTACAACCCTTTGCTAGCTTGGCAAACCCAATGCCCGAACCAATGTATGGGATGGATGAGAGGGAAAAAGATGAGAATTGAAAAGTATGGTGGGAATGGACGATGACCTTTTGTAAACCCACCCAGTGGAAACTCAAACCCTATGGGAACCAACTTTCTAGGGAATCCTGTCATTCCCTACAAGTGTGGACAAGTGGAAAGACATAAATTCCAAGCACACGTCAGAAGCAAAAATAATTAAATTCACATATCCAAATGTTTTGAGAATTAGAGTGACACATACCATGATACCCATACTCATTACCTCATGGAGCAAGACCCATTGCTACTGAAGGACCAGGCCGATGGGATGGATGTTGATGTTGATGACAAGGTGGAGGCATTGAAGAAGAAATATGATCCCTCAAGGGCCAGGCTCAAGTCAATATGGATCTCAGTACTCCATGTCTAGGACCTGTGGGCCTCGAGACATAATCTCCTTAGTTATCCCTAGGCTAGGGGATAACATCTGGTTCCAACTTGGGGACATGTTCTCACTGTAGAGTGCATGAGAACCTCAACATATCTGGCATGATCCGTGAACTGCTTGATCTCAACAAAAAATTATCAGTAATCATTTGGGGTGGTGATATCACCCCTGGCTCATATATGGTACAAAAAATGAAAGTAAGCAAACATATATATAAATGGAAACACAACTACTCTAGCATGAAATGCATATGGTATATACAATGAATGCAAATGCCTACCTACTTACCTCTACTTACCTGCTAGTTGAATGCTAGGTGTAGTCAAATAGCCAATGAAATGGTCCTATCAATGTCTCACCGTACCTTCCTCTATGCTTCATCATAAACCAAAGCAGTGATAAGTTAAGCACAAAAATAACATGAGTTAGAAAATGTATTGTATCATTGTAAATCATAAGGTCTATCTCATGGAGGCAGGTGGGAGGGAAAAAGTGGTGCCAAGTCATACTCTCAGGAAAGCGCTCAATCCTTCTCAAAAAGGGATTGTGAAAAGTCAAAGTTTCAAAAGACCGACTCAAAGATTCTGAAAGATGGCTACCTCGAACATCTTCACAATCTGAGGTCTGGGAAAGGATTAGCAAGAACCGAAAGGTTGATCGACAATTCCTTAAGGGGAAGCTGGAAGACTGTGATAATAAGCTTCTTCTTAAGGTACCCAACTTCCCCCAAAAACCAAAAGGAGGCTTTGTCCTACATAATACTTGGGATAAGGGACATGTTTCCAAACCATACCCTCAGTGACATGGTGAAGTAAAGTAATCAAAGGGAGGTAGAAAATCTCATCACAAGTATTCTGCTTTAGGCAAGCAACCTCCTCACTCTCATCGGGATCTGGTAAAAACGATGGTTGATAATCTTCTTCATAGAATAAATTCGAATGCTCAGAGGAGTACTCATCAAAATCCTCAAGGTATGACCGAAAATCATCAAGAGAATATAGGACTAGTTCATCCCTGGGTGTTTGGAAAGTATCTGTAATCATATCATCTCCTTGTTGCCAATTGTCAAAATTAGTAACCTCACATGATATTTGCAAAGGAAACTTCTGGAAATGACCTTCAGTGTCGTAAATGGGATCCTTATTAGAACCAATCACATCCCACTTATGCCTTCCAACATGTATGAACTCATCAATATTATCAACTATGTCAATATCTTTATCATAACATGAAGGATTTAAGGCATCTAAGGGCTCATCTAGCACCTCTTCACTTTCCAAATCATAAAGTAAAGAATCATCAAAATTTTGGAAAGGAAGGTAACTCACCATGTTTATTTCTTCTTGTGCGGGAACTTTGAGGACTTGGGTGACTTCATAGAATGAAACAACATGCATCATTTTTTCGTCCTCATGACTTTCCCCTACATCTTTAACTGTACAACAAGGAGGATCTACCTTGCCCGAGGATTCCATTTCTCCTTCACTCTCTGAATCATAGAATAAGGTATTATCAAAATTCTGAAAAGGAAAGTGACTAACCTCATCCTCTTCTTCTTGTGTAGGAAAAATGGGATTTTGGATGGCTTCATTGAAGGGAGGAGGACACATAAATACTTCATCATCGTGTTTGATATCCTCAGGTTCTAGCTCCTCAACCACATCTTCATTATTCTAGGCAGAAGAATGAGTAATCCTTTGCTCTTCCTTGTGGGATTGGAAAATCTCATCAAGATCCTTCCCCTTAGCCTCTTGTTGGTCGATGATTTGTTCCCACTCTTCTTGGAAGTCAGTAGTAAAGGTATCATGGGAAACTAGTTTCTCCAAACTAAGAGTGTCTAGGGAAAAGATGTGTCTTTCCTGGGACAAGGATATATTTTACTCAATTCTTTTAGCCATGTAATGAGCTTCATTGAGCGTTCTTGGACCCTTTTTACTGAGGGGAAACCCTGGATGCACTAAAAGTGCATTGGTATAGAGATGAATGATGTACTTGTCTTTAGGATGATGGCTTATAGGAATTTGATATAGTATGTCCTCAAACTTATCCTAGAACTGTCTGACGGTTTCATTCTCAACTTGTTTTATATGCTTGAGTATTTTTAGTAGTACTGGGATGTCTTCCAACTTGATACCCCATCTTTTGAGAAATGTTTCTTCCAATTTTTCCATATATGTGATTCTAGCATCAGGGAGGTTGTCATACCACCTCCTATCATTTCCATGAAGAGTGGCGTAGAAGAGATTCATTGCCAAATCTTCAACATCGTCACTAATAGGGTGGAATTGAAAGAAAGCCTAGAAATCACCCATGTGATAGTCAACTCTCTCCCCATCACTACCAGTGAATCTAGGGAGCCATTTTTTGTACTTAGGGGGCATTTTCCTAGGGTATCCCAATATTTTACTCATTTCCAAGTGTTTGAAATTTCTCGAGTCCCATTGAGAGGTCATGCTTGGATTTTTCATTAGTGGAGTCGCCAGATATTTTTCTTGAAACTATCAAAGGGATGAGGGGATTACCCTCAGTGGATTCATCATGTAAGCTTTGGAAAGTAAAAGATTTTGAGTAAAGGCTTACCGAGAAGTGTCGTCTTTGAGGACAATTGACTCAACGTTTTTTGGCAACGACGCCAAAATGTTATCGCTCAATTTGTACTTATTCCAAAGGAAAAGGTTAAGGGAAGGAAAATTGGCGTAGCAGGAGGCTATCATATCATTGTTACCTCAACATGATACCTATTTCTATTTAGGTTTGATGGCCTAGGGGAGACGTCCCAGGTGACCTGGAGGTTTGAGAAGGAAAAGGTTAAAGTGTCTATAAAATTATCCCCTCTCACAAGTCACAATGATTAGAAAGTACCAGGGTTTTAACCAATGAAGTAATGAAGTATTCATATATACCTGCCCAGAACAAAAAAACAAGAAAATATATCTTTTACAAGCACAAGTTGTTGTTAGTACTTCATAAAACCATGGACTTTATCAATAAAAGCAATAGTTGATATATGATGAAGCAAACCGAATTTTATAACAACAATGTTTATGAGATGATTGCTTCATAATAAATGCCTTGAAAGAGCTTCAAAATGACTTTAAATAATCACTCATTAATACCAAAGTACTAGCAGTTGTCAGAAGCAAATTAGGCAGTGTATAAATCAACTTTACAATTGCTTTTAGGTGCTTTTAATGCTGCAATAGATGGTTGTGGTGAACCAAGCCGGTTCACCAAGTAAATACACAATGTAGGTAAGACAATAGGTTATAATCCATAAATAATAATATATTAAATAATGTATATGAGTATGAGATACAATAAGAATGAGGGCCTTATATACACACACAAGGTGGCCCTTCCATGAAGAGACATGACTTTTCATTGGGAAGGTGTCTCTTCATTAATTATTCATTAACTATTATAATGTATTTATATTTATTATTATATATTATGTTCATAACATTGCCTTCTCCTACAAAATGATTTGTCCTCAAAACATACTTATGGAAGACGTATCTCTTGCTATGGCTTGTAATATCGTCTCCTCATTCTTTGTTCCTAAATTAGTGATCGTTGAGGGCTTGAAACGATAGGATCTTCTAAGCGTTGCGTAGAACTGTCGAATTGTAAGGGAGTCTGCCCACCTTAAATCGATCTTCTGCACAATGGAGCTTTTATGGGGTTCTTGTAGACAATTTGATGTACTTTGACTCCTCTGATAAATTCTACCTTGCACGTCATTTTTAACGGAGGTAATAATTTGAAGTATCAAGTTTTGTGATTATGATGTCTATAAGGCATCCTTGCAACCTGATATTTACTTCGTGTACTTGTAGCTTCTTTTTGATTAACACTTGTAATTGAGTCTTCTTTATAGCCTTGTCTTGTTTCTACTTCGACATGTGAAAACCTCTTTACATCAACTAAATCCTTTTGAGCTGTAAGGTTGACTGGTTTTGTATTAATTGCTTTATCCACCATCAAGTTTTTTCCATTTGAAGACTTCTATAGTTCCATAGGTTCAGTCATTGTCTCTTTATCTACCAATGATTCTTTATTGATATGTTGTTCTAACTTGTCATCTACTGTCTTTTTATCACTCTTTATCTTCTTAATTTGGGTGATTAAACTTTGATTATGGATTTTTAGGCGACAATTCTCTTCATTATTTTCTGATAACTTCTTAATGAGATCGTGATTTGCATGCTCTAACTTTTGATCCCTATGCTTCTTATCTTTTGACTCGTTGAGTTGTACCAATAAATTTTGGTTATGATATTTTAAGTAAGAAATGTCTTTGTCTTTTTCCTGTAATTTTCCCTCAATATTTTGTTTTTGTCTCTCTTCTTGTTTTTTTAGCATTTGCTCCAACCCAAATTGAAATTGTAAATTTTTGTTGTGTTGTTGATAATGAATTAATTAGTTTTAGAATTATTTTATTTTCACTTCCCAATGGGTGTCACCTTGATTTTATACTAAAATAAAAAGCTTTTTACAATATGGACAAGGGAAAGCTCCATTCATAAGGCCCCTTTCATATTCTTCCTCTTTTGCACAATAGGGACATTTTGTTGAAAATGTATTCTTTGTAGATGTCATAGTTCACTTCTTATTTTTCAATAAATGATAAATGTAAAAGGGGCTATCCTCTTTAATGATAATGTTCTCCTCTTAGAATATATATTATACTTTATAAAGAGTACCTTATGTTTTGACTTATAATAAAATTACCTTTTATACTCTTGACTATTTATTAGCGGCGGTTAGGACTCAACAAACACGAACCTAAGTTTTTTGAAATACTTATTTAGAGGTAAATACACACATATATATTATATATGGTATGGAATACCATGGGCCAATGGTTTTCCAAAACTATGGGATAGTAAATCTCCAAAGGTAAAATAAAATATTCACTTTTCCTCTTCTTTGAAACTTTTTCTTTTAAATTACTTTTTCTCACTTTTTAAACGACAATTAACTTAACTAATGCCAAATATAGAATATCTCCTTCAAACTTCTTGGTGTTCATTTATACTTCTTCACGTGCTCCTTAAGAAAACCTTTTATTTTTTTCTTCTCCTCTTTTTTTTTTTGATTTTGTGTAGAATGACTTTTTCACTTTCGTTGAAATGTGTAGAATATTTGATTTATAAATGGCCAATGGCCAATATGAGGTCAAATACCTTATTTTATAGAAACTCTATTTTGTGGCCAAAATTTGGATCGAGACAAAGCTCTGATACCACTCTTTTGAACCAAGCCGGTTCACCAGGTAAATACCCAATGTAGGTAAGACAACATGTTATAATCCATAAAGGATAATATATTAAATAATGTATATGAGTATGAGATACAATAAGAATGAGGGCCTTATATACCCACACAGGGTGGCCCTTCCATGAAGAGACGTGACCTTTCATTGGAAATGTGTCTCTTCATTAATTATACATTAACTCTTATAATGTATTTATATTTATTATTATATATTATGTTCATAACAATGGTTGTAGCTTACTTTTGTAACACCGGCAAGTAGGTTAGTAGATTAGTATATTATAGGGTTAGGAAGACTTAGTAGAGAGCTTAAGGTAAAGGTTTTGAGAGTATTTTTTATCAATGACTCAAGTGCAAGGCTTAGATGAGTGCTTTTTAGGGTAAATGGAATCACTTTTAGCAGTGACAATATTGAAAGAACAAATTGATAATAAGAGAGCTAGAGACAAGAAGGTCAATGATTGAAGTGTTGGTAGTCGAAGGCTTCAATCACTAAACCTTAAGGGGAAAATGACTACTAGGAAGTAGGTAACCCTAGGCGCTAGTAGTTCTCCTCATTCTTTATCTCAAAGATGAAGTAGATGACGGCTAGATGAAGCAAAAAATGCTAGGGTGTTGCAATGGCAAGGCCCTTAGCACAAAGCTTCAAGAAAATAGTGTTTCTAGCATAATCTAGTAGGTGAAAGTTATTAAGGCAAGAACAATAGCATGTGCTTTTGCCTCCTAGGGTTTCAAGCTAACAATTTCATAATCTTAGAATAAATGCAAGATAAACACAACCATAACCATTCGATGAAGAAGAATTGCAGAAAATTTACTTACATTCACCAAGAATCATCTTGCAATAGACCTAGTTGAATACTTCCACCAAGAAAAATGCTAAAACACACCAAAAATAGCCTCCTTCAAAAAATGTGCACTAAATGTTAGCCAAGAAACCCTAATTAAGGCTCAAATTTCAGACCTCACTTAAGTGTGAGTGAAACATCATCCAAAATAAGAGTGATTTTTCATACAGTTACAATGACCTTTAATTTACAAACTAGGTAAAAAAGGATGACATGGTCAATTTACATGTAATATCCATTTTTTTACATGAAAATGACAATGTAAACCCTAAATCAAGAAGAATAGGTGACGTTAGGCCTCTCTGGTGAAATGTTGGCCTCTAGAAGAAAAACGTTAGGCCTCCCAAGGCCTCTGGATCAAGCCACAGATGACACTTGGCACATAACTGCCTCCAAAGTGCCCATCAAACGTTGGTGATGTCAAGTGTCACAGATGTGACGTCATGGGTCTTTCAAGGCCAACATCATAGTAGGAGAGAAAGACCCCCCTGGGTCCAGGCCTGCCAGACTGTCTCTGGTGGAACGTCCTCCTCTCTCTCTGGTGCAAGCCTCTGACATGTCTTTTCCCATGGCTGGGGTCTCAGCATCCATCTGGTGGGATTTTATCCCTGTGGAGGTCCGAGCTAATCATCTCCCCATGTGTACCTGTTCGTTGGGTGTGGCCCTGCAACAACAACAAGTACTCCCTCCATGGGCTCATAAGTCACAGGGATCATAGAAATGTCAATCACATCTAATAATCAAGTTATCTAAACATGTGCATAAAACCCCCCTTTACGAGACAAGTGCTCAAAGATGTTATGTTATTCTCAATGACGTCAGGAGGTCCTATTGGGATAATTATAATTAGACGTGGGATGTTTCTAGGTGAAGACAAATCCATGCCATGTAAGTGGATGAGGTGGTGTAGGGATGTTTGATCAATGGGTGAAGTGATGATAGGGGAATGTATGGCTTACTTGTGGGTGCCTCTGAAGAGGGTGAGATGCACCTTGTCATGGATGCAATTTTTTCCAAGCCCATTCAATGTCTTTTATCTTTTATCTTATTTCTTTTTCTTTCAAGAGACTAGTTAGGAGACACTGCCCTGGCGTGGTGACTAGTGGTGAAAATGTTACCCATAAGCATTTCACGGAGATGAGAAGGTTGGATCGTGATGAGACCCCCTTTCTCTTAGCTATGCCACCAAGAGCCTCTACCCTGGCATGGTGACTAGCTGAATGGTAGTGTCATACCGCTACATACCCATGGACCTAATAGCTTGGCTCATGATGAGACCCCATATCCTCCAACTAGGTCTTGATTTTATTATTTTATGGGTCCCTATGTTTCTTGCTGAGAAGCCTTTTAATTTTTTTTCGGGGATCCCTGGGTGAAGAATCTGAAGGTTTTTTTCTTTTCAATTTTATCTTTTGCCAACTGCTTTTACCCTCTAGGCCTTTAGACCCTTCTTCCCACTAGGTAAGGTACAACCCTTTGCTAGCTTGGCAAACCCAATGCCTGAACCAATGTATGGGATGGATGAGAGGGAAAAATATGAAAAGTGATAAGTATGGTGGGAATGGACGATGACCTTTCATGAACCCAACCAATGACAACTCAAACCCTATGGGAACCAACTTCCTAGGATATTGTTTCATTCCCTCCAAGTGTGGACAAGTGTAAAGGCATAAATTCCAAGCACAAATCAGAAGCAAAAATAATTAAATGCACATTTTAAAATGTTTTGAGAATCAGAGTGGCACATACCATGATACCCAGACACATTACCTATGGAGCAAGACCCACTATTGTTGAAGGACCAGGTCGATGGGATGGATGTTGCTTTTGCTGACAAGGTGGAGGTTTTGACGAAGAAAGATGGGCCCTCCAGGGCTAGTCTCAAGTCAATATGGCTCTCGGTACTCCATGTCTAGGACCCATGGGCCTCGAGACATAATCTCCTTAGTTATCCCTAGGCTAGGGGATAACAGGGCCAACTTTTCCTTTTGCCTTCAATATTTCATTTAATGCTTTTGGGGGTTTCTTTAATAGTTTAGTGGGATTAAACTTGTCTTCTTGGAATTTCTTCTTTACTAGAAAAGTTTTCCATGAGCCTTGTTGATGTGTCATCTCCTCTCATGCACGTCTAATTAATATAGTCCTCTAATGTTGAGAAGATTCACTGAGAATCCCCTCATCACAAGAGGTCTCTTGAGCCTACACATTCAACATTAGAATAGACTTGTAAACAAGTCAAACCTGCCCTATAAAAAAATAAATCACTCCACCGTGGAGCAAGCAATGTGAGAGTATCTCAAGTCTTTAGCACTCCTTGTCAAATCAACATGACTACTAGGAGAAAGACTACACTTGGGCCATTCACCACTATCCAAATCAGCATGGCCCCGTGAGTGAATGTATCATTCTCTCTTGATCAAATCATCATGACCAATCTAGGAGGATGTGTGCCTGATGCTTCTAGCTATAGAAACATCAACATCTATAGCCATTCACCACTAGCAAAATCAACATGGCCCCGTGAGTGAATGCATCATCCTCCCTTGGTCAAATCAGCATGACCAATATGGGATAATGTATGCCCGATGCTGAAACATCAACACTCCCTCTCAGCGAGGGAGACATTATGCATCATTCCAAGATTGTCTCTGAAGTATACAAACTTCGCCCTAGACAGAGGCTTGGTGAGAATGTCTGCAATTTTCTCATCTGTGGATATGTATTGAATCTTTACGACTCCCTTCTGTACCATGTCTCGAATGAAATGATATTTGATCTCAATGTGCTTCGATCTGTCATGAAATACTGGACTATCCAAAATCTTGATACAAATTTGATTATCACAATGTATAAAGGTCGTCTCTACCTCCTGATCAAATAGTCTTGCAACAAGCTTCTAAAGCCATACTGCTTCACGACTTGTGACACTGGCTGTGATATACTATGATTTTGTTGTACTGAGTGCTACAAAATTCTACTTCTTGCTAAACTAGGATATCATAGTTGATCCTAAGCTAAAGAAACACCCCGAGGTGCTCTTTCTATCCACCGCACTCCCTTCCCAGTCATAATCAGTATATCCATGTAGCCTCACTTCACTACCTGAGACATATCTCAGACCATATCCAACTGTACCACGCAGGTAACTCAACACATGCTCTGTTGCAACCCAATGGAAGTGCCTCAGCTCAACCATAAACTGTCTCAGGGTGCTCATTGCAAAGAAAATATTTGGCCTGGTGTTAATCAGGTACATCAAGGATCCAATCAGTTTCCTGTACATAGTGTTGAAATATTGTAACTTCGAAGAATAGTCTAATTGTATTTGAGTTATTATTGTATGTATAAAATCCCCTTTTGTGGATTGATCAAGTCAAGTCTTGTATAATATCAAATCCCCTTTTGTGGATTGCTCAAACTATATTTGTATGGTGGTATTTGTAAACTCAACCCCTAGTAATTATAAAGTGGTTTTAGCCACTTCTAGGAAAAGTCGGCTCCACCAAGTGAAGAGACACAACCCTAGTGCCACCTCAAATTGTATTTATATGTGAGGATGATGTCTCATTTGAACAAACTCACACACTCATCTAGTGTGAATATCTTGAAGGAAGTTGCAGTTGCAGGAAGAAGTCTGGCGACGGAGATGAGAGGTGCATGATTGGTCTTGGTATATCTTTTGTCTTTTGGTATTAGTATTGGCATTGCATTGGAAATCTATTATTGAGGAAGTTTTGATGGGTTTTCTCCCCCATGAGGGTTTCCCAAGATAAAATGTTGTGTACCTTGTGATTGTGTTTCTTTCAGTGATCCTCTTTATATTGTTGTTTTGGAAATGCATTGAATGCTCATGAAATTAGGAAATAACCTAATAACAACAGTAAAAACTTAACATGGTATCAGAGCTTGACTGAATAGAGCATCTTTCACTTGGTATCTTGAAATTTTTGTTGTCGTACAAGAAAATTAGGGCTTCTTACTGAACAGTATTTTTTTACCAAAGACCACCTTGGGAAGTGTGCCTTGCCCTAGCACATATTTTGGAAGCTTGAGTGAACTTTTTCAGTGGCTAGATTCTCGAGAAAGGCAAAACCTAGTTTTGATAGGTACCAGAAAACCAGGGATCCAGAACCAATACCAGAAGTACCAATCCATAATTGCGCAAGTCAAGTTTCAAGGGCTAAAACGTGGATTTTTCAAAAACAGTCAGCTCCAACGAACTCACCTCAGCCCAACACATCTCCTGGTAAGTTCAGTTTCATTTTCTGAGCACTTTCATTTTTTCGTCATTTTCTTAACTCCAGGCCAACATGTATGCAAGCACCAAGATTGTTGACAAGTTATAAGGTGTGTAAAATTTCCATGCCTGGAAGCACATAATTGGACTCATTCTTGAAGAGAATGACCTTGCAAAATTCATAAAAGAAAATGTACCAGAGCCCGAAGAAAATGAAGCCAAAGAGAAGTACAAGAAGGATATGATTAAGGCTAAAAGGATAATTGCATAATCTATTAAAGACCACTTGATCCCTCAAGTGTATTCTAAGAATACTCCAAAATATATGTTTGACGCCCTAACTAGAATGTAAGAAGGAAGGAACATTAACCAAAAGATGAACTTGAGAACCCAACTCAAGAATACAAAGATGAAAAAAGGAGAAACAGTTCAAGGTTATTTCTCTAGGGTTTCTCAATTCAAGGAACAATTAGAAGCAATTAGAGACAACTTAGATCAATATGAACTCGTGATGAAAACTCTTAATGGTCTCACAATACCTTGGGATGCCTTCATCCAAACTATTTGTGCAAGAAAAGAGAAACTCCAATTTGACAATTTATGGGAAGAATGTGTTCAAGAAGAAGTAAGAGTGGCTAACCAAGAAGTTGTTCTATTAAGATATGAAGATCAAGCCTATGTTTCTCATGCTAAGTGTGGAAAGGGAAAGTCTCATTTTCATAAAGAATCTCACTCTCCAAAGAGATTCCAGAAATATCATAAGGGTCAAAGAAAGGGAAAATATTTATCCTCCTACCGGTGTAATAATTGTGATAAGATGGGACACGTTGCTAAGAATTATTCTTCCATAAGAGAAGAATACAAGAGGATAAATAAAAAAAGACACCATGCCCATGAAAATGAAGATGATGAGCCACCCAAGAAGTTAGCCAAAGAAGAGATTGAAGAATATGTTTTGTTTTCCGCTCTCTCAGGATCCGTGACTCCTAGAGGGGATACTTCGCTCATAGATAGTGGTGCCTCTAAGCACATGATAGGTAAGAAGAACACTCTCTCCAACCTTATAGAGGAGGACTCCCCCCAGAAATTTTCACTTGGATATGGACACTATCAGTATCCAATCAAAGGATTGGGAGAAGCCACATACAAACTTGATTCAGTAACTCCGATGAGAATGAAGGATGTACTCTATGTACCAGGTTTGAAAAAGAACTTACTTTCTATTTCAGCTCTAGATAAGAAAGGTTTCAGAGTTGCATTCGTAGATGGTGAAGTTCTTATGTGGTATAAAGGAAAAACTATAGAAGATGTAGTTGTTATTTGAATAGAAGAAGGTGGTTTGTACAAGTTAAAAGGTCACTCAGATGTAGCCTTGACTCACTCTACTGAAAGTCCTTGTGAACTTTGGCATAGAATCCTAGCTCACATCAACTACAAATCTTTACCATATGTGAGCAAGGTAGTTACATGTTTACCAGAACTAAAGGTTGATAATGAAGGTGTATGCAAGGGATGTGCACAAGGAAAGAACACAAAGAATCATTTTCCAAATAGCAACAGTAAAGAAGAAGGAATCTTGGAACTTGTCCACTCAGATGTATGCGAACCAATGCCATCAACCTCTCGAACAGGGTATGTACACTATGTATCATTTATTGATGATTACTCTCATAAGACGTGGGTTTATTTATTGAAGTCAAAAGATGAAGTACTTGGAAAGTTCAAGGAATTCAAAGCCTTGTTAGAAAACCTCTCAAAAAGAAAAATCAAGATACGCAGGTCAGACAATGGAGGAGATTACATTTCAAAATAATTTGGAAAATTTTGAAGAGTTGTCAGGATTAAGAGGGAGCTCACCACTCCCTATAATCCTCAACAAACTGTTGTAGCAGAAAGAAAGAATAGGATGATTATGGAAGCAGTAAAGACCATGATTCATGATCAAGATCTTCCAATGCACTTATGGGTTGAAGCAACAAGAACAACAATATATGTTAGGAGCAAATTATCCCATAGTGCACTTGGATTCAAAACCCCTGAAGAAATGTTCACCGGAAAGAATCCAAAAGCAAGTCATCTCAAAATATTTGGTTTTCCAGTATTTGTACACATTCTGAAAGAAAGGAGAACTAAGTTGGATCCTTCAGGAAAGAAGGGAATATTTTCTGGGTACTGTGAGGTCTCTAAGGCCTTCAGAATATACATACCATGATACCATCATATTGAGATCAGAAGAGATGTAACCTTTGATGAATATCCAGCACTCAAGAGATCAAGAAAATTTTATCTTGAAGAAGTATATGAAGAAGAACCTATAGTACCCAGAGTTGCAGAACTCGTAAAGGAAGTTGTAGTTACCCCTGGTGATGAGATTCCAGAATATCATGATATGATGAAATATCAAGAACCTCCCCGTATGACGATCTCTCACAAGAGAAAGGAAGATTGGGCAAAAGAACTTATTCAAGATGTAGAGAAGTATGGTGCCCCAGAAGGAACCATGAGATAAAACAAAAATCCTAAGCCATTCTCCAGCTATATGGCCTTGATGTGTGATCTCGTAAAAAAATAACCTACTTGCTTTAAAGAATTCATTCAGAAGAAATAATGGATGGCTGCCATGATAGAAGAATACTAGTCCATTATGAAGAATGATGTATCAGAAGTGGTTCCCAAACCAAAGAACAAAGATGTGGTATCTTCCAAGTGGATATACAAAATAAAACATGCAACAAACGGAAGTATTGAAAAACATAAGGCAAGATTTGTGGCTCGTGGATTTTCTCAAAAGGAAGGTATTGACTATGAAGATACAATTGCTCCTATATCCAGATACACTTCTATCAGAACCATCATACCTTTTGCAACCAAAATGAAGTGGAAGTTACAACAGATGGATTTGAAAAAAAACTTCTTAAATGGTGTTATTGAAGAAGAAGTGTATATAGAACAACCACAAGGGTTTGAAGTTGAATATAGAAATACTCATGTCTACAGGTTGAAGAAAGATATGTACGGATTGAAGCAAGCTCCTAGAGCTTGGTATGGAAGAATTTATAGTTTCCTGACAAGCTTGGGATTTACCAAGAGTAAAGTTGATCCTAACCTTTACTTCAAGGTTATGAATGATGAACCAATTATATTTCTTCTATATGTGGATGATTTATTCTTGACGGGAGAAGAAAATATCATCGTAGATTGCAAGAAGAATCTCCCTGCATAATTTGAGATGAAATACCTAGGCCCAATGCATTATTTCTTAGGTCTTAAAGTTTGGCAGAGCCCAGAGAAGATATTCCTTAACCAAGGGAAGTCTCCAATTGAAATACTGAAGAGATTTGACATGATGGAATGTAAAGCCATGACCACACCCATGGAAACGAATTTGAATGTCCCAGTTGATACTTCGTCAGAATTGGTTGATGCTACTCTATACAAAAAGATTATTGGTTCATTGGTGTATTTGACGAATACCAGGCCAAATATATGCTTTGTTGTGAACACCTTAAGTCAGTATCTAGTGGAGCCCAGACGTGTTCACCTTGTAGCTACAAAGAATGTGATGAGATACCTTAAGGGTACATTGGATTATGGTCTTTGTTATACTGGAGATCATGACTTCATACTATATGGTTATACTGATTCAGATTGGGCTGGAAGTGCTTCAGATAGAAAGAGCACTTCATGATGTTGTTTTGGTTTAAGGTTAGCCATGACTTCATGGAAAAGTAGGAAGCAATCCAGTATTGCTCTCAGCACGGCATAAGTGGAGTACATTGCAACATGTTTTTCCAGTTGTGAATCAATATGGCTTCAGAAGTTGTTGACAATTCTGTTTGATATAGAGATGGAAGCCACCATGATTATATGTGATAAATAGATATATATAAATATGACAGAGAACCCAGTGTTCCATGATAATTCAAAGAACATAGAGATCTGGTACCACTACATTCATGATATGGTGTAGAGAGGAGCTATAAAGCTCCAATATGTTGGCACAGATGATAAAGTTGCAGATGTGTTGACCAAGCCTCTGTCTCATGTGAAGTTTGAGTACTTCTAAGACAAGCTACATGTAGTCTGAAAGGACCTCCCTCGAAATGGGGAGTGATGTTGATTATATT
Organism: Picea mariana; assembly: GCA_032191745.1. Classification (NCBI taxonomy): domain Eukaryota; kingdom Viridiplantae; phylum Streptophyta; class Pinopsida; order Pinales; family Pinaceae; genus Picea; species Picea mariana. Next base: position 149,613 of record JASDQU010010130.1, on the reverse strand, counting down.
ATGGTATCCTGACCAACAACGAGTATCTCTATTAGGATTTTATATCCTAGGGAATCTTATTATTCCTGGACAGATCCTGAAGGTCCAGTAAGGATGGTTTGTTAGAGTACATGTGAATGTATATGTCAGTTGTGGTCAGTAGTGGTAGCTCAGCTAGGATTTTATATCCTATGGAATCTTATGATTCCTGGGCAGATCCTGAACATCTGGTAAGGACGATCTGTCATAGTACCACATGGTAGCTTGTTAGGATT
>JASDQU010010130.1:93535-118065 GCA_032191745.1 Picea mariana | reverse complement strand
CTCATAATGCCCCCCCCTCCCACCCTCTATATAGAGGGTGCGAGGGGGGGGCATTAATAGAGAATATGTTAATACATAATAGTCTTGATGGAAGTCTTTTGTGTTTCTTTTAAAAAGAGGGTGGGAGGGGGGGGAATTAATAGAGAATATGTTAATACATAATAGTCTTGATGGAAGTCTTTTGTGTTTCTTTTAAAAAGTTGCATGGTTGGATGACACTTTTCATGGAAAGACAATTATGTCACCTATTGTATGGAGAACTTGTTGAACCATTTTGACCATCATGAGTCTATCATCATAGTCTTGATTTTCTTACATGAAGGAACAATGTTGATATTTGACACTCTTGCCTTATTAGCATCTTTGTTCAATCACTTTTAACTTTAACATTCTCTTTGTCATCTACTATGTTGGAATTTAAGTTCTTGTGTGAACAACTTATGCATATGCTCTTTCACACTTGGATTTTAGTTTCTTTGTGTTTGTTTCCAAAAAGGTTGATATGAAGATGTTTCTGGGAGGCTACAACTTTTGAAGCAATACTTTTTGTTTGATTTTTGGATTTAGAAGAGCTTCATGTGAAGATTTTAGAGGCTAGAATTTCGCATATAGACTCTCCATTGAGAGTTGTTTTTGCACCTTGTGATGGTTAGGATGTTTTCAGTGTTGGTCATTATTTATTCCCTACCCAATTAAACATTAAAGGGAGATCATTGTCATGTTTACTTGACCAAAAACAATTTACAACATCTTATCCAAGTGAAATTAAGGAGGGGTGTTGGGATGTTATCTTTACTTGATAAAATATATTTGATTTATAATATTTTCCACCTTTTCCTTCTTTATCTTCGATTCAATCTTAAGGGTGTGAGGTTTGTGAAATGGTGATTAAGCTCAACTCTATGGTCCCTTAGTGGTCATGAAAGTAATTTATGCCTCACCCTTAGTGGGTGTTACAATAGACATTGTTGGTTAGTACAATATATAATCTTGACTTAATGGTCCCTTACTGTTATCAATGTCATATATTGTACACCATTAACATGTCATTAATTATCCCCAAAAGGTTGTTAATGTTAGGTAATCTAGGCCTATCACCTATATAATGTGGTTCGAACAATAGTTCTAATCACTCAAGTGCACATGAATTCATTGATTATTTGGGTGAAAGGGTACCTACGAAACGCTTTTGTCGATATTTGACATGATGTTTTTCTAATTGTGTGGGGTCATTAACACACATCTTTAACAATGAGGATCCAAAACCTAAAAAACACAAATCTAATTTCATTGGTGAAAATAGTAAAACATAGGAAGAGAGAAAGAAGGGATACTTATTTGTTTTTGCATAAACAAGTGTCTTGAATGTAAATGAATATGAATGCCAACAAAGCATATGATTAAGCATAGACAAATACTATATTTGGAGATAATATCTTTTGATGGAGACAAAATGACAATTGCAAAAGATGTTGCTTATGAGGTGAATTGTAAGGGAAACATTGACCTTAAAAATGACAAATGGCCAAATTAGAAGCATAAACAATGTGTGTATATAATCATTCTTCAGAAAACTTTTTTTTCTATATGTGAAAGTATGAAACCAAATTTTTGAGTTGTCTTTTGATGCCAAAGAATGTGAGATTCAAGATCAAATATGAAATAGAAAAGTTATTCTTACAGTAATTAGGGGAAATGAATTACACATAAGATGTTGTGCTAGTGAATCATGAAGCCTTGGTGGAAACAAATAAGCAATCCATGGTAAAAATACATAAGAGAGAAACATAATTGTTATATCTTGTTCACAACAACCTATATGGACCAATGCCAACACATGTTATGGGTGTTGCTCAATACTTTATGAAATTTATTAATGACTTCTCTAAATGAACTTGGATTTATTTTTTAAAATATTAATCAAAGGAACTTTCTTTATTTAAATAATTTAAGATAGAGGTAGATATCTAGTGTGATAGGAAGTCGAATATTCTGAGAACATATGGAGGTGATGAGTGTACCCCCATACTTCCAATTTTTTGTAATAAAATGTTCTCCATGACATAGTGGGATGGTCGGTGAAAAACCACACCATAGTTTAAACGGGTAGGTATACGCTGCAAGGGAGAGGATTCCCTAACAAAGCAGTCGACACAAAATTGTGTTGAAAAGGCCCCAACAAAAGCAATTGAAGAGAAACTATTAAATAAGAGTAGTTAGGTAAGAATCCTTACATTCAACATTTTAGGAGTTTTGGTTGTAAAATTGTTGTCCATGTTTTCAAAGAAAACAAGTTGGATGATAAAGGTAAAAAAATGCATATTTATTGGCTATAATTAGATATCAAAAGAATATAAATTGTTTGACCATGTTGAGAAGAATATAGTTATTATTAGAAGTGTTGTTTTGATGAACTTGTATATGCGACTATGGAGGAAACACAAAAAATACAGTAGCATAATCAAAATTTTGTTGGGATATTCAAAATTTAATGTGGAAAGTTGGTGATCACCCAAACGAGGATGGAAAAGGGAGTAGTGGAAGTTCCATAAAAGTTGTTGCAGTGAAGAGGAGGATATTGTGAGACTTAAACGCCCAGAAGAACTATTAGAATTATAGTGAATAAGTAGGTGAAAGAGATAAACTCTAAGAAATTTTTCTTATGAGTGAGAGTCAAGTCTTTCTCATATAAACACAATATTGTTAGAAAAGCTAGGAACAATAATGAAAAGAGTGTTGGGATAGATGAAAATTCTATAGCATTGCAGAAAAATAAGACTAAGATGTTGGTCAAATTCCCTAAGGGAAGAATATCATTGGATACAAATAGGTATTCCAAACAAAGTGTAGAGTAAGTGGTTCGATTGACAAGTATAATATGAGGTTTTTAGAGAAATACTATGCACACCATGAAGGTATGGATTTTAAAAATATCTTTGCATCAACAACAAAAATCATCACAATCATATTGGCGTTGACATTAACAACACAATTTGGTTGGAGCATCCATCAAATGGTTGTGAAGAGTGTGTTATGGAATGGACATATTAAGGAAGAGGTTTACATGACTCAAATTGAAGGGTTTGAGGGGGAAAGGAAGGATCAACTAGTTTTTACGTTAATTAAAGAATTATATAGTTTGAAGTTGGCACCAAGGGAATGTACCTCAAGATCAATGAGTGTAAAATTCCCACTATAATCCCCAATTTAATTAATGCATAATGCAGATATGAAATGTGGCTACGGCCAAGCAATGTATATGTGAATTGTATTTCTGAATTTTAATAAATAAAATGTGATGCGAGTTGTTGGGGGACATGGACAGAGATGGGGGCTAAGTTTTCCAAAAGAGAAGGGAGCGTCTAAGAGGGGTCTAAGGAGAAATTTATTTATGAGTGTTGTCGCAGGATTTGTACTTATGCCAAAGCCCCAACATAAGTCCACAAATCCGCGTAACTACATGATAACCCACCATTGTCACCTTAGTAGGAAATCCCCATGTTTTAGTGATGGATGAGGTCCACCACAGGGGAGGCGTCATAGGTAACCTCAAGTGATAAGATAGAAAGTGATTTATAAAAACTTAGAGTACCCTCTCACTAGTTTCCTAAGTCAAAGGTTTGCGTCCATGAAATTGAGGCAAAGGAAGTGTTTCAGGTACCTGCTTGGAACAAGAACAAATATAGCACATATATATCAATTTCTAAGATACATATGATAGTCATACCTCAAGAGACTATAGACAATGAAAATGTATGCTAGATGATACAAAATTGCAGCAAACTAATAGTCTATAACAACAAATAGTATTTTGTAACAACCACAAGAAATTTAGCTCAAAATTGCAAGAAAATATTGTGAAAACTTAGCATTTATCCAATAGATCAATTATCAACCATTCCAAGCAATTTCTCAATATGTTAGCCAATATTTAGAGTGAATTATGCAACAAACTTAAGTAAATTAGATGGTTGTAGCAGTGTTTTGCAACAACAACAATAAGGTTAGTATATTAGGCTAAGCTAAGGTTAGAAGAAGTTAGTGAAAGCTTTAGAGAATGATATTTGAAAGTTTGTTTGATCAAATTCCTTCACAAGAGCAATGAAACTAGTGCCTTTTGGGATATGGAGTCATTTACAACAACACTATAAATGTAACTTGGAGAATAATAATAGCAATGTCTAAGGAAATGGGGTGAAGTTTAAGGATCTAACACCTTAGGGCCTTAAACTTCAAGCCTTAAGAGAGGAATTTGTTAGAGTGCAAGATCTTTTGGGCTCTAGTGAATTATTTTCCTTCCTTCGATTCTAAAAAAAAATAATAGCAACAAGATTCTAGAACCAAACTCCTAGAGTGCTAGCACTTTAGGGATTTATGAGTTTACCCTAGGCAAAATTCCCTTGACAGTAAATGAATGAAATAGTCTAGAGAGAGGAGGAAACACCTTATGCTCTTCTCCTATGGTTTAAAACAAGTAATATACATTCAATATGAACAAGTAAAACATACCATAAGAATTCAATAAGTTAAATGAAATTGCATATTTTACTCACTTCACCAAGATTAACCAAGCATAAACCCTAGTTGCAGAAAATTTCACCAAGGAATAAGCCAAAAAATATCCACAAGTTGTCCTCTAAGAGATAGTGCATGAGTAAAAAGAGTCAAGTTGCCAAAGAGGGCGAAAATTCCAGTCCTTTTGTGTGAAAGGAAATGAGTTGTGATAAAAATGAATGGCAAGGTCTCTTATTTATAAGAGACCTTGCAAATATAATTTGACCATAATAAAAGGAGGGTTGACCCCTTAGATTTGCCTCTAAAATGTGCATAAGTGAAAAAAAAATACATGAAATAAACCCTATAAGGGTGATGTAATGCCCTAGGAGGGTGATTTCATACCTATAAGGTAAGTCATTGGCCCTTCAAGTCCATATGTCATGCCTCCAGTGCTCAATGGTGTGTCTCCTTACCTTTACCACATCAAGCAACCTCTGGATCCATCAAAACCTAGCCTCCAAGGATGATGTCAAGGCTAGAAGGGTGACATCAAAGCTAGAAGAGTGACATCATGGTCCTCCCAAGGCCACGTCCCAGTCAAGAGAGGTGCAATCTCATCATCATGTGATACCAAGGTGTCGCCAAAGGCAATGTCCTCCATCCTCTGTGCACAAAATCTCAGGGGTGCTCTACCCAACCTGTAGGCTTCCAGCCCATGTATGTGGCATAATGACCAGCCTTCTCAAAACCAATCCCATATGTCCATCGTCCAAGGTATTTAAATATGTGAGAGCCACTATCTGAGGGGTTTGAGTCACTAGATGAATCATTGCTCTTCATCACACGTGCCAGAGTCTTGCAATAAGGCATAACATCTCGGGCACAACCCAAAACGTCCCTCAAAGAACCATGTCAGGGGAATTCAAAATAAAACAAAATATAAGACAGAGTAAACCAATGTTCATAAGAAACGTTAGTCCTTAAATCATGCAAAGTAAGTTGATGTTTTAGATAGAAGCCATGTAAACTATTCACCCTACTATCCCCTTCAAGTATCACCCAAGCCCAAGACCTTGTGAGGGTTACCGAGTTTAAGCATGGGAGGCCATTCGTCCAACACTATTACGTGTATCACCAGAAAAATAAGTTACCCAAGTAGAGAGATAGGTCCCGAGAGTGACAAGGGAAAGTAAAAAATCATCAAGAGAAAGTGTTAGTGTGATATGGTATTAGGCTTACTTCATGGCTTATGGTATCCATTTCTATGAGCGCCTTTGCAGAGGTGGCGCTTGCTTTCTTGAGATACCCTTTCCTCAGTATTTTTTTCATTATGAACCCCTTATTTTTCCTTTTGATACCTAATTATCATTTGCAAGTCCCATTTATAAGGTTTCAAGCTCTATTCCTTTATATTTTACTAGGCCATAGTCCTTTATAATTGATGCATTCATTCACATCCGGACATGGGTGATTACCATTAGAGGGGGTAAATATCAAGCTGATGTGGGGCTCTTATGGTGGCCTTTATAATATAGCAATGATATATATATAGCAGCTACATCATCCTCTGGGCCTTCAACCCCTTCTTCTCATGAGAGAATGGGCCATAGCCAAAGTTTGGGATATATGAAAGGATTTATGATGGAAAATGTTAAGTATGATCAGGACTGGAACATTACCCTTGGGAGCCCCCCCCAGTATTACCCATTTTCCTTGGGCGGTGACAACACAATACTAGGGCACAGAAGCTAACCACCAAGGTGAAACAAGGCAACCAAGACAATTTCTCAAGTAAGTGATCCATTATCCAACTTCAACCAAATATTGTTGTTTACATGCCCAATAAATTAACCACAACACATTGCATCATAAAGGACTAACCCTACCTCATGGTGATGTTGTCTTACCATGCCCCATACCCTGGGTTGCTTGAATGTGATGATCCTTGATTGATCTATGCTAGGAGGAAAATCAGGGGGGTTGTTGGGCTATGCTAGTCAATCTATCACTCGGTACTCCATGTTTGCTACTTATGGGCCTCGAGACATGATCTCCTTAGTTACCCCTATCCTCGGGGGTAACATCAGGATCCTACTTGGGGACATGTGCTCACCATAGAGCACATGAGAACCTCATCATATCTGGTATGAATTGTGCCTACACACTCAAGCAAAATCATCATAGAATCAAGGGTGGTGCTATCACCCCTTATTATTATGAAAATTATCAAAATTCAAAGAAAATGTTGAAAATAAAATTTTCCAATATTTTCATTCTAACATATCAATATGATCATGCAAACATACAAGTATGACATAACAATGATGCAAGATGCAAGAACAGAATATGTAAATCATAAGCATGTATGCAAATCAGGCTAAGCTAAATGTAAACTATACTACCATGATATGCAGTGTGTAACATATATACAATGAAATGAAAAATTAAAATGCCTAACCTACCTACCTACGCTAGAACAAGAAGTCAATTCTCTTCCCCACAATGGGACCTGAGGAGATGGCCACTAACTGGTAATGGACGCATCCTTCCCTACATTGTGTTCAGATAGTAAGATCCATCGACAGACTTCCCTCTAACCTCAAATGGACCCAACCAAAACTTATTAGAATCCTTATGGGAACTGGGCTAGCCCTTCTTTGCATCCCACTCCAAAACCAAATCTCCTTTCTTGTAATCCTCTCCTTTGGAATCAACTGCCTCTTGTATCACTCTGGTGTATTTTCTTGAGGGAAGGGTGGGTTTATGTGATAAGTACATCATCTTGGCTTGGTCTAACCAATAGTTCTTTGTATTCTTTCTTCAACACTTTGATAGGGCCTATTTTATTGTCCTTATACCTATCTAGCAATTGTTGGTATCCTTCCTTCTTTGGCCATTGCGTGACATTGAAATATTCTTCCTTGGAGAAAGGTAATTCATCTGGAGAAAAACTTGGAAGAGTTCCCTTGGTTGGCTTGGGTATTTCCTCCATCTATAAATCAATATAAATTTCTTCAACGTGATTCTTGGTCATATTTGTATTGGGTAGGCCAGCATAAGTATCATCATCCATAGGTATGTCGATACTACTCATGTCCATCTTCAACATGCCACCCAATTTCACAGTGAAATTCCTTGACAAAATCATGCCCCATACATCAAGGACATCCACCACCACAATGTCCATCAATATAACTATCTCAAGATATCGGGCAAGGAGGGCCTTCATATTTTCTATCACACCATGAGTGGGAATATCCTTGGATTCAAACCTGCATACATTCATGTAAGCCCTATTTGTTTTCAAACCAAATTGTTTCATTACCTTCAGTGACATCATATTATTTGCACCTTCCCCTGAGTCAAGCATGAAATTTTTCAAGCGTTTGTTATTCACTTGCAGTGACATAAAGAATGGTCGATGATCATCATATTGTACCCTGAAATGATCTTCTTGCAGCATTATAGGAGGGTCAATCGACTCATTTTGTACCTTGAATAACTTCTTGAACCTCCTCTTCATTGAATGGATCTGATTGATTTCTATCAAAGGTATTTTTACATTGATATTTTCCAAGACACTTTCCAAGTCAAAATTCAAGTCAACATTGTTAGTTTTTGGAAAAGTAGGATTGGGTAGAAGCCTACTCACTAGTGGAGGTGAAATTTTTTGTTGAGGAAGCGTGGGGTCAGTGGGAGGGACTTGAGGCACTTTCTTTTGTCTTGTATATAATTGTAACTCTTTCTTCTTAAGATTCTCTCTAGACTCATTATCCAAATTGTTTATAACTTCCATCCTAGCCCTCCTAGATGCTTCTTTTAAGCCTTCTTCATGTTGCTCGAGTGTGATATTAAGACATACTTGTGGATCTTCAGCGAAAGCATAATTCATAATGTTTACTTGATCAGGGTCTTCATTGTTCATTAGACATTCATGCTCCCAATGTATATCCCTGCACTGAAAAACACCAAGGAGTTTCATCTACAACATTTGAGGGAGCGAGAGTATTAGGGACCTTTTGCTCATTTCACAGTTTGTACACCTGACCTGGCTTTTGAGGATATCTCTTGAAAGGAGGCCTAGGGGCCTGATTTTGTGCTCTCTCCAAATTTGTGATTCTATTCATCATCAAGGTTTGGTTTCTTTCCATTCCATTCATAGTTTCTTGAAGTGTTTCCAAGGCAACGTTAATATCCTGGGTGGTCTCAGTGTTGTGGACTACCTTAGGTTTAACATAAATCTTGGTTCTTAGAGCATAGAAAGGTTCCACCTTGGACAATGATAGGTTAGCCTCAATTCTTGTAGTTATCTCATGAGCTTCTTGGATCATCCTGAGACCTTTGTTCCTGAGCATGAACCCAAATTTCCTATAAAATTCCTTGGTATAGAGAAAGAGGAGGTAATCTCCCCTGGGGTGATGACTCTTAGGTATTTGTTGTAGAAACCTTTCAAATTTTGTGTGGAAATCCCTAATAGTCTCATTCTTATATTTCCTAATCTCATTGAGTCATGTCAACAACATGTTCAGATCTTCTTTGACACTCCATCTTTTAATAAATACCTCTTCTAGTTGATCCATGGTTTTGATGCTAGCATCAATGAGACTGTCATACCATCTTATAGCTGCATATTGAAGAGTAGAAGAGAAAATCTTTGGCATCATCACTCATGATATTGAGTTGACAGAAGGCCCATGAATTACTCATATGCTATTTAGAATTGACCACGTCATTACCAGTAAATATGGGCATCCGTTTATCATACTTTGTGGGCATCTGTCAAGTGTGTCCTAGGATGCCTAACATATCTAATGGTTTGAAAATATTAGACACCCATTTCTTTTGACTCTGGTTTTGAGTCTGATTATGGGCTTGAGTTTGAGTCTGAGCTTGAGTATGAGCCATCGTATTCAAAGGAAGGTTCCCACCAAACAATGATTTTACCAAAGGAGAGTTATGGGAACCCTTTTATTGTATGTCTTGGGAGGGTTAGTGTAACTCCCTTAGATTTTTGTATTTTCCAGATAACCCCTCAAGGATTATCAAATAAAATGATGGAGTCACCCTCAATGAATTTGTCAAGTAAGATTGTAGGATAAGGGCTTCAGGAGAAATCTTACCAAAGGATGTGTCATTGAGGAGAATGTCTCAATCCTCCCCAGAAATGGAGCCAAAATTTTATCGTTGGATTTGTACTTATGCCAAATCCCCAACACAAGTCCCCAAATTTGTGTAACTATAGGATAACCCACCACTATCATTTTAGTAGGAAATCCCCACATTTTAGTGATGGATGAGGTCCACCATAGGGGAGGCATCCCCGATAACCTCAAGGGATAAGATAGCAAGTGATTTAGACAAACTTGGAGTACCCTCTCACTGGTTAACTAAGTCAAAGGTCTATGTCTATGAAATTGAAGCAAATGAAGTGTTTCAAGTACCTTCCTGGAACAAGAACAAATATAACACATATATAGCAATTTCCAAGATACAATATCATAGTAATACCTCAAGAGATAGTAGACAATGAAAATGTATGCTATCTAATACAAAATTGCAGCAAACTAACAGTCTATAACAACAAATTGCATTTTTTAACAACCACAAGAAATTTAGCTCATAATTGCAAGAAAATACAGTGAAAACTTAACATTTATCCAATAGATCAATTATCAACCATTCCAAGCAATTTCTCAATATGTTAGACAATAGTTAGAGTGAATAATGCAACAAAATTAAGTAAATTAGATGCTTGTAGCAGTGTTTTGTAACAATAGAAATAAGGTTAGTAGATTAGGATAAGCTAAGGTTAGAAGAAGTTAGTGAAAGCTTTAGAGAATGATATTTAAAAGTTTATTTGATCAAATTCTTTCACAAGAGAAATGAAACTAGCCTTTTGGGCTATGGAGACATTTACAACAACACTATAAATGTAAATTGAAGAATAATGATAGCAATGTCTAAGGAAATGGGATGAAGTTTAAGGTGCTATCACCTTAGGGCCTTAAACTTCAAGCCTTAAGATAGGAATTTGCTAGAGTGAATTAGTTTCCTTTCTTAGATTCTAAAAAATAACAATAGAAACAAGCTTCTAGAACCAAACCCCTAAAGTGCTAGCACTTTAGGGATTTAGGAGTTTACCCTAGGAAAAATTCCCTTGACAATAAATGGATGAAATAATCTAGAGAGAGGAGGAAACACCTTATGATCCTCTCCTATGGTTTAAAACAAGTAATATGCATTCAATACGAATAAGTAAAACATATCATAAGCATTCAATAAATGAAATTGCATATTTTACTTACTTCACCAAGATTACCCAAGCATAAATCCTAGTTGCAAAAAAATTCACCTAGAAGTAAGCCAAGAAACATCCACAAGTTGTCCTCCAAGAGATAGTGCATGAGTAAAAAGATCCAAGTTTCCAAACAGGGAGAAAATTTCAGTCCTCCTCTTATGTGAGAGGAAATAAGTTATGATAAAAATTAATGGCAAGGTATCGTATTTATAAGAGACCTTGCAAATATAGTTTGTCCATAATAAAAGGAAGGTTGACCCCTTAAATCTGCCTCAAAAATGTGCATAAGTGAAAAATATACATGAAATAAACCCTAGAAGGGTGACGTAATGCCCTATGAGGGTGACGTCATACCTATAAGGTAAGTTGTTGGCCCTTCAAGGCCACATGTCATGCCTCCAATGCTCCATGGTGTGTCTCCTCGCCCATACCACATTAAGCAACCTTCGAATCCATCAAAACCTAGCCTCCAAGAATGATGTCAAGGCTAGAAGGGTGACGTTGAATATAGAAGAGTGATGTCATAGGCCTCCCAAGACCACAACCATGTGCAAGAGGGGTGTAATATCATCTCCAGGTGATTCCAAGGTGCCTCCAAAGGCAACGTCTTCCATCCTCTGTGCACAAAAGCTTTGGGGTGTTATGCCTGGCCTGTAGGCTTCCATCCCATGTATCTGGCATAATGACCATCCTACTCAAAATAAATCCCATGTTTCCATCGTCCAAGGTATTTAAGTATATGAGAAACACTTTATGAGGGGTTTGAGTCACCGGATGACTCATTGGTCTTCATCACATGTGACAGAGTCTTGTAATAAGGCACAACATGATGTTGAACCCTAGGCTAGGGATAATTATGGGTATTAATGTTAAGATTCCTTAAACCCCAGTCACAACAGTTAATTCTAAGAAAATCCTTGCTTAATTAAATTGTATATCTATTGAATAAAATCACATTAGGATTCTTAACCAAAATTGCAACTGAAGAAAAATCAAGAAACCAAACACATGTACACAAGTACTTTTCCCTAGAAAACCCCAAAGGGGAAAAACCAACAAGCGAGATGATTTTTTTATGATAAAAATCAGGGCTCCTGTAACTAGGATAATGGTCCACTTAGAAAATACAAGCTACAACAAAAACCTGACTGATTTTTCTGATAAAGAAACCCCTACATGTTGTCCCTATTGCTGACTTGTTGTACGACGACTTGAATGAAATTGACGCATGGTTGTACAGCCTTCCATGACCTGTACAACTGTGTTGCATGGTTGTATAGCTCTATTTGCAAGCTGTTGTTTCTATACAGACTTCCCAAAAAAATAAACCAACCCACGACCTGCCCAAAAATGTTGCTCGACATCTCTCTTTAGTTGCTTGTCCTTCCTAGTCACCTACAAAAAAAAATTCTTTGTTTTCTTCTCTCTCTCACTATCTCAACAATGAGTGAATGTGTGTCTTCACCTCTCCCCTTGGCTGCCTTTTATAAGCCTGAGTTATGACAAAATCAAAACCGACCTAGATCTCCAAAGTGATTGACGATTGAGATTACATCTCAACCTCACTTGAGATCAATGGTTGAGATTTATTTAATTCACTTAAGCCAAATCCTAACTCAAAACTTTATCTTTTCATTAGATTAACTCACTTTTATTATAAAAAGACATTCACTTTAATAATTGCTTTAATAAATTGAATTTCCTAAGTTTTTTTGGGTATTTGGTGACTTCCACAAGTTAGACACAAACTCACATGGAAGTACCTATCTGATGCTAAATACATCAACACTCTCTCTTAGTTAGGAAGGTATTCTCCACAACTCCTAGCTTATATCTGTAGTATACAAAATTCCCTTTTACCAAGGGCTTGGTGAGAATATCTTCCAACAACTTGTCTCTGGAAATGTACTAGAGATTTACTTCTCCTCTCTAGACCTTATCTATGATGAAGTGAAATATGATCTCTATGTTCTTGGACCTATCATGAAACACTTGATTCTTTGAGAATTTGATACAACTTTGATTGTCGCAATGTATCACAGTAGGCTCCAATTCCTAATCAAATAACCTTGTGAGCAACTTGTGAACCCAAATAGCCTCACAACTTGCTAAAATCATTGTCATATACTCTGCCTCTTCTCATTTAAGTGTCATTGACATCTACTTATTTTTGAACCATGAAATCATTGTTGATCCAAAGTTGAAGTAGCACCCTAAGGTGCTTTTCTTGTCCACTGCACTTTCTGCCCAATCTGAGTCTATATACCCTTGCAGTTGTACTCCATCGCCCTTGACATACCTAAGTCCATACTCCACTATACCATGCAAGTACATGAGCACATGCTTTGTTTCTATCTAATGCACTTTCCTAGGTTCCACCATGAACTAGCTCAAGGTGTTCACAGCAAAGAAAATATTTTTCATGGTGTTGACCAAATACATCAAGAAACCAAACAGTGGCCTATACAAAGTGGGATCCACCAACTTTGAATATGAAGCATACATCTTCTTCAAATTGGTGATCATAGGTGTAGTCATAGGCTTCTATTTCACCATCTCGAATCTCCTCAGAATGTCCACCACATACTTCCCTTGTCGAAGGAAGATCCCACCTAGTTGTTTCCACACCTCCAACCCCAAGAAGTAATGCATCAAGTCAATGTCCTTCATCTCGAAATTTGAATCCAAATATTGTTTGCACATAGCAATGAGCTTCTCTACACTTGTGAGAAATAGGTCATCAACATATAGCACCAATATGAGTGGATCATCTCCAACAAGTATAAAGTACAAATTGGGATCCACCTCACTCTCGGTAAATCCCATGCTCATCAAGTACCCATCAATCCTAGAGTACCACACTCACAATGTTTGCTTGAGTCCATATAAGACTTTCCTAAGCTTGCATACATGAGAATCCTTCCTATGGACCTAAAATCCCTAAGGTTTCTCAATGTATGCCTCCTCCTCAATAACTCCATTGCGGAATGTCATATTCACATCCATTTGATGTATCTACCACCCCAAAACTGAAGCAATCGATATAACAACCCAAATGGAACTATTCCTGGCGACTAGAGAAAAATTATCCTCGTAGTCTAGTCCCTCTCTCTAGGAGAACCCTTTCACCAAAAACATCTCTTTGTATTTATCTATGCTACCATCCAAAACATGCTTAATATTAAATACCCATTGGGATCCCACCACCAATTTTCCCTCCAGTCTCGGAACTATGCCCCACACATCATTCTTCATAATGGAGTGATACTCCATCATGGCATCCCTCCAAACCTACTAGTGTGTTTCCTCCTCAACACTGGTAGGCTTGGAACCAATTATGTTACTCATGAAATCCATGTAACTGGAAAATATCATGGGTGATCTACTCACCCTGAATGTACTCTTAGGAGCCTCCACATGCTTCTAAGCATCCCTCAATGTATGCTCTAGCCATCGAGGCCTCCTCTTGACAGAACTGGAAGGATCCCTCAACTTCTTCCCCTGAACTGAATTTTGAATTTTGGAGTTGGAAGTGGTTGATGAATGTTGCTCAACCCTCAGAGCCTCCTTCTTCATGTCTTCTATCAATGGAATAGTATCATGAGACTTCATGTATACCAAGTCCTCCTCAAACCTGACATCTTCGCTCACCAAGATCTTCCTCTGTGCTAGAATCCAGATCCTATATGCCTTCGAGGTCTCACTATATCCAATAAATAAACCCTTCTCCCCTGAGGGCTCCAAATTTTTCCTCTTCTCTATTGGAACATGGATATATACTGGACAATCAAAAATGCCAAAATGGCCAATCTTTGGCTTCACTCCAAAGAACGCCTCTTCTGGAGTCTTTTCCTCCAAGACCTTATGAGGACTCTTGTTTTGTACATACATTGTTGTATTGCATACCTCTGCCTAAAGTAACATGGGAAGATCATGGTAATGAATCATCGCCTTGGAAACTCCAACGATGGACCGATTCTGCCTTCCAGCAACCTCGTTATGTTGTGGGTTGTAAGGTACAATCAACTCATTCTTTATCCTTGCTTCCCTGCATAAATCATTGAAGTCGTTTGAGGTGTACTTACCCCTATTATCTGACCTCATAAATCTGATACTCTTTCCTGTCATATTCTCCACGAGAGCCTTGTTATCACACAAATTGTAGCTTGGGAAAATCTCAACCCAATTCACAAAGGTGAGACAACTACGGGAGTACCTACCCACTGTCACCTTATATAGACACTCCCCTCGCTTTAGTGATGATGAAATCACCACAAGAGGGGAATCCCGGTGACCGTAGGGAGATTGATATGAAAATTTATATGATGATGATGAACACCCCTATAGGTAAATTTTGGAGATGATGAAAAGGCTCAAAGATGAGTCTTGTGAAAGGACAAATAGTTTCCAAGTGTTGAATACCTGGAAAACAATGTTAGCCATGCCTAGAATAAGACAAACGATATATATACAAGACTCAAACCAAAGGGGATCAATCAAGAACCTTTGTTGTCCAAAATTGAAGCAATACAGAAATATATAGATCAGTAATAAAATATATTAATAGCTGCATATTTAACCATCCAAAATCTAGTACAAGATATCATAGACTAGTCAAACTTCCAATGTTTAAAGTAAGAATTTGGTATATTTAAGCGATGTTTATTATGTTTTATAAGCAAGTTATTATGACATCCAAGTGGATGTAGAAAACAATTGCTACAGCAGCAAGATATAGCCACAAAAATCAGCAAGTAAACCACCCAACAATTAGCAAATAACAAGTAGAATAATAACCAAGGTTTACAAGTGAATTTCAGTGATAGATTAGTGAGCAAAGCTTGAAAGAAGATGAGTTTGTTGCAACCCCAATGGTTGTATCATTAATTTGTAATAGAAAATATAATTACTAGGCTAATCAAAATGCCCCTAGGGAACAAGAAAGCTTATGGCATATAGAATTAATTCCAACTTAGACAATTACAATATCTCAACATTTCACACATACCAATGCAATGATTTTATATCTCCAATGCAAATTAGACTAGTGCCAAATCAATTGGGTTATGGAGTCTCTTGTGTAAGAGCTATTTGTGTTACTTCTCTAGGGGTGTAATCGTTTTACTCCCTAGAGAAAACAAAACTAGTAAGGTAAATCTAGGAGGGTGTAAGACTTTTTACTCCTCCTAGCAACCTTTGCAAAGTAGCTTCTTCAATGATAACAAAGTAGACTTGATGGAGGATGTATGCATTTATACTCATCCAAGGGTTTAGAAAAATTTAGCTTGAAACAGGAATAAAAAAACAATTAATGCAGAAATTCCTTACCAATTCCAAGAAAAAGCATGAAGAAACCCTTTTTTATCAAGCATATTCCACCAAAATTAACAAGAACAAGAATCCAAGAGATAGCGCCTTTGTTCAACAACACAAGTATTCCAAAAGAGGATGAACGCATTCAGTAACCACTCACACAACCAGATCAAAGATAAACACACTAATGTTTTGACGTGGAAAAAACCCCTACGGGGAAACATCCATGACCCCATCCAACGCGGCCACTTGGAGCAGTTTATTAATGCAAAAGAAAAAGATTACAAAGAGATTTTACAAGAGAGTTTATCACAATAGATCATCAGCAAATGACCCTCCATTCTCTTTATATAGAGATCATGGACCAATCGGGTGTTAAGCCATGGATCAATGGTCATTAAGATCAAGGAGAATATGAATCGTAGGATCACTTTATGTCGGGAACATATCGTGATCGTCGGATTTCCTAACTACAAATACATGCTAATGCATACTAAAAAAACACACTAAGAAACACAGTTTTACCTAATGACACATTAGACCAAGTAGATCTTAACTAACTCCTAAGTGTCTAAATATCCTAACATCCCCCCTTAAGAACAACTTGGGATAGGATTGAAGGATTTACAATAGTGACACAATAGGAGAAGGAAGGAGGCATTGGAGCCCATCCCNAATAGTGACACAATAGGAGAAGGAAGGAGGAATTGGAGCCCATCCCCCCTTAATGAAAACTTTCTAAACTCCTAACATAGATCGAAGTTTGGAAAAATTTGCTTATGTAAGATACTTTGTGAAAATGTCTACAACTTGATTTTCTGTAGGGCAAAAGAGCACTTCAATAACTTGATCATGAATGATCTTTCTGATGAAGTGCATGTGTAGCTCGATGTGCTTGTTGCGTTGATGTTGAATTGGATCTTTGGCGATCTTGATGGAACTCTGATTGTCGCACCAAAGGCTGGTTGGATGTTGCTGCTGAAATCCAAACTCTTAAAGGATCTGTCGAAGCCACAAGGATTCCTGACTTGCATTTACCACTGCTCGGTACTCTGCTTCTACTGAAGAAAGTGCAATAGCATGTTGTTTCTTACAGGCCCAAGTGACAAGTCCTAAACCAAGGTTGAAAACATAACCTCCAGTAGAATTCCGATCATGAGGGTTGTCGGCCCAATCTAAATCAATGAAACCAACCAATAAAGGAGTCCCCCCTGAACTGTAATGTATCCCGAACTGAATTGTACCATGAACATAATGAAGTATCCTTTTACTTGCTTTCCAATGGCTTTCATGGGGTGTTTTCATATACCGGGAAACAAGACCAACAACAAAGGAAAGATAAGGACAGGTATGAGTCAAGTATAATAGGCTACCAATTAACTGACGATACAGGGTGGCATCAACTTCGGGAGAAGTACAGGTGGCAGTAAGCTTGACTCCAGACTGAAAGGGAGAAGGGGTTGGTTTACAATCATCCATGTGAAAGTGACGAAGAACGTCACAAGCATACTTAGACTGGGAAAGAAAAATTCCTTCATTGGTTTGTAAAACTTGGAGGCTAAGGAAATAGTGCAAAAAATCTAAGTCTGTCATTTCAAATTTATTCTTAAGGCTGGTTTTCACATGGTTTAAAAGTTTTGAGTCACTACCAGTGAGGATAAGGTCATCAACATAAAGGACAAGGATTATGATATGGCTTCCTACTTTCTTGGTATAGACATTAGGATCATAATGGCATCTAGAGAATACGGTGTCAATAAGAAAGTTGTCTATTTTGGCATACCAAGCTCAGGGAACTTGCTTAAGACCATAAAGAGATTTCTTAAGACGACAAACAAGGCTAGATTCATTCTGGACATATCCAAGAGGTTGTTCCATGTATATTTCTTCTTGCAAATCTTCGTGCAAGAAGGTGGATTTAACATTCATCTGATGGACCTCCCATTTATGTGAGACAGCAAGGGAAAGAACAAGGCGAATGGAATTCATTTTGGCTACAAGGGAAAAGGTTTCATTATAGTCAATTCCTTCAACTTGGGAAAATCCTTTGGAAACTAACTTAGCTTTGTGTCTTTCAACACTTCCATCAGATGCATACTTAGTTTTGTAGACCCATTTACATATGACAATTTTTCTTCCTTTTGGAAGAGGTACAGGATCCCAAGTATCATTGGCCATTAAGGGACGATACTCTTCATTCATTTTTGTATCCCAATCTGGATGACCTGAAGCTTCTTCAAATGTCTCTGGATCATGAGTCTCTGAAACTTGAGTCAAAAGATAAGAGGCTCACTGGAACTGTGAACGTGTCTGACATTGATCTGAAGGATCACCGACAAGATCACCAACTGCTTCTCATGTTGAACGGACACATTAGGAAGTTGTGGAGCTGGTGTTGGTTCAGGTTCAAAGGACTCATATGGAGGAACGTGAGCAGGTGGAGGTGGATTTTCATCCTCATTGTCATCATCTGAAGAAGAAACTAGACTAGAAACAGAGGAAGGCACAAACATCGAAGATGGCTCACACGCTGAAGAAGGCACAATCGTCGAATAAGGCTCGCAGGCCAAGAGATTTTCATCAAATTTAACATCTCTTCTAATAATAATTTCATTACAATGTGGTTGAAGAAGTCTATAACCTTTGACATCTTCAAAATAACCAACAAATATACACTTCTCACTTTTAGGCTGCAATGCTTTCCTTTTCTCATCAGGAATGTGAGCCCATCCTATACTACCAAATACACAGAAGTGACTTATATCTGGTTTAATTTTAGTCCAAGCTTCTTTCGGTATTATATTTTTAAGAGCATTTGTGGGAGTGCGATTTACTATGTAATTTTCACAGTTGATTGTTTCCGCCCAATACTTTAGACTTAATCCCTTAGATTGGATCATACAATTAACCATTTATTTTAATGTGTGGTTCTTTCTCTCAGCAATATCATTTTGTTTTGGTGTATTTGGAACAATGTGTTGCATTTGGATGCCCTGTGTAGTGCAGTAACTTGTAAAATTATTGTTCACATATTCACCTCCATTATATGTTCTTAACTTTTGAATTTGATGTCCAGATTGCTTTTCTACAAGGGCCTTGTAGGTCGAAAACTTGTCAAAAAATTCACTCTTAAGTTTTAAGAAGTAAACCCAAGTACGTTTAGAAAATGCTTCAATAAAAGTTAAGAAATACTTGCACCCAGAAAAAGAAGGAGAAGAAAGTGGACCACACAAATCACTGTGAACAAGCTGCAAAAGGCCTGAGGCGTGCCAAGAGGAACGTTTGTCAAATTGTCCCGATGATGTTTTCCAAGAACACAACCGGAACAAACACCATCTATGCATGAAACAAGAGGAAGACCAATCACCATTTGTTGATTACATAGTTGTTGCAATGAGCGATAGTTTAGATGAACAAATTTCTCATGCCAAAGTTTCCTCAAGTCATCACTATGAGCAACAAAAACTAATGAAAAATATGATGGCCCAAAGTTGTCAAACTTGTACAACCTGGTAATATCATCAACAATTCAAGTTGCAAGAACATGCTTAGGATCTTTTAGATCCTTGATTACAACTTGGTGAGGTGAAAACTCTACGGTTTTACCTTCACCTGAATGAGTGATTTGATATACTGATAGAAGGTTACAAGAAATACTTGGAACATATAATACATCATTGAAATGATCGTTTTCTACTTGAACTATTCTAGATCCTTCAACTCTAAGAGATCTATCATCACCAACAAATATTTTCTTGGTGTTACATTCATTTAGAGCAGAAAATATGTCTTTATCCTTATCCATGTGATAATATGCTCCATAATCAATAATCCACTCATCAGAAGAAGAAGTAGAAGTTGTATTGAAGGAGAAACCAGAAGCAGAAAGTGCATGTCCATGAGAAGAAGAAGAAGAAGTAGAATCAATATTGATATTGTGCTTCTTCATCGTTGCTTCTAAATTTTCCATCTTCTTGAAACATTTGGACTCATCATGACCATATTTATCACAAAAGTTGCAATGTCTGTCAATATTTTTACTTTCATATTTTTCTCCTTTGTCACCATTAGGAGCGGAAGCTATTTGGGTGGGTTTGGGACCCTTATATTGCTTGTTGTTGTGGCGAGGATGTTGCTTCTTGGGATTCTTGTGTTTATCTTTATGATCGAAGACTAAGTCTTTGTTGGAGGTACCTGCAGTGTTAATCACTCCAAGTTGTACAAGCTTATCTTGCTCTCTAATCAAAGCATCACAAAAGTTCTCAAGACTAGGTTTTTTATAAGTTGTCCCTAGAGCCTCTTGCATGGCATAAAAAGTAGATACAAACACAGAATATGCACTACCTAGCTTAGAGAGAATAAGATAGATGCAACAATATTATTCTATATTTATCTTACATTCTTCACATAAATTTCTGAGTGTTTTAAACTTAGATAGATAGTCTTCAATGCAAGAAAAATCATTTGGACTTAAAGTCAGTACTTGATTTTCTAATTATTGTGCTCGAATAATATTGTGTTTACCAAACACAGATTCAATCTTGTCTCAAGCTTCTTTGGGTTGATCAATTGATTGAAGGTGGAACCTTAAATCAGGGGAGATAGACATTCTGATTAATCCACGTGCTTCACCATTCCTATTATCCCATTTGAATTTCTTATCAGCATCAGTGGGTGTTGTTTCTTTTCCCAAGGTAATCTGGTACAAGCCTTTATTTCTTAATAAATCCTCCATATGGGATTTCCATTGGAAGTAGTTGGTGCTGGTAAGCAAGAGATTACTTGTAGAAGCCATATTAAATATGTAGATAATATGGATTTAAAAACTGAAATTGATTAATTGGATGGAAAGATCTCGAAAAGTTCGGCGGTTTAAAAAAAAAAAACAGACTTTGGATGTGAGAGTTATGCCCTTTTTAAAAAAGACATAAATGGTAACCAAAGGACCACATGGTTATTGGAGTTACTTCACACATACCTAGGATTTATTTTTCCTAATGATTTTCCTTGTTTATTAGTTATAATTAGTCATTATCCAGTCTCCTATAATTTAGGGGAGAATATTACACCTGAAGAATATTCTCTTTCAGTTGACATTTCAGTTTGACTAGTTGAGTTGAGTTTAGATGTTGCATTGGTTTTGTCACCATGCAACATTGGGATCATCACCATGATAATTCGACCTTGACTTGGTATCATCACCAGAGTGGCTCATTAGCCTTTATTCCCTTAGTTAACTCCTCACTACTCTTTGTTCAATCAGTTAACTGAAGACTAGTTGACTAGTTAACTCAACTAGGTGGAAATTCACTCCCGTAACTGCCCGAGAGACTAGACTAGGTGGTAGTTCACTCACATAATTGTTGTTTTGTGTCTATATCACTCTATACTGACACTATGGCACATTGGTTCACCTCTAGTGTGCACTCATTGATCTATACAGAGTATATCATGTGTAAACTATTCATTATTCATAACGGTTAATGAGAATTATTTCATTCTTTCTCTCCTTCTTCTTCTTCTTTCTCCAATTCTCTCTGCAAATGTGTGTATTATTGTTTGGGTAGATATATTATGTGCAAGTTCAACACATTTACATGGTATCAGAGCCGACAGACTGCTAATCAAAAGCTACACCAAAAAAAATTGCAGGTACAAAAGATTGAAGATAACGGAAAGATGGAATTCCAAAAAGAATTCATTCTTACACCTTACAACTATTTTGCATAGAAGGAGAAAATATCCATACATCTCCGAACCAGAGGGTTGTACAGTTTAACCTTGAATACAGATATAGAACTGACATTAGCCATAGAAAAATCCAAGTATTTAAATCACATGGATGAGGCACTCAGAACAATTTGCAGTCTTATTTCTCCAGATCTCCTTTTTCACATATCTTCCTGTAAGACTCCCAATGGAGCCTGGACCAACTTGGAAGGGCTCTTTGGAAAATAGGATGAGATGAGGGGACACATGATGGAGGTATATCTGCTCACATTGGATCCAAAAAGCTTCGACAATATCCAAGATTTCTTTACAAAATTCAAGGATTTACTATCGCAACTCAAATCTTGTGGGGTTGATAAATCAAAGGAGGAGAAACAAATGGTTCTCACCATTCTCTCCAAGATTGGTCCTGAATTATCTGTATTCATATCCATATTCCATACTGACATATTCACCTCTGGAGCTACAGATGCCTTCTCTTGAGGACTTTATTGAATCCCTGACACAAGAGAAAACCATGCTCATCAACATGGGCACAATCAAAGGCCCAAGGGCGCATGCACTCACTATGCATGATGGCAGCCAAAAATATCAGAAATCTAAAGATAAAGATAAACATAAATCTCATGCACATCCGAAGAAGGAAGGGTACACAAAACCCTTCACCGATGCCTCCAGATCCAAAGGAGAAAAGGGAAGAAAAGGAGAGAAATGCACGTACCGTCACAAAAGATTCCATCCAGAATCTTCATGCATGCAAAAAAAAATAATTTGATCTCTCAAATACTTCAGCAAAACAACCTTGGAGATCGCATCCCCAAGGGTTCCAGGAAGAAGAAGCCAGAAGATCTAAATTCCAAGAAAGGCAATTCTAGGCATGCCTTGATTTCCATCAACTCCTTTCCCGATGCTTGGATCATTGATTCAAGAGCATCACATCACATGGATGCCTCAAAAGAAGTATATTATTCTTTGGATGCATGAAAAGGTCCTCCTATTCTAATGGGGGACAACTCTTATGTCGAAGTCACAGGCAAAGGAAAGATTGAACTCACCAACAGAAGCTTCGAGAATGTGTTGCACGTTCCCAAACTTTCTGTCAACCTTCTCTCTGTGTATCAAATGATGAATTTTGGCACCGAAAATAAAGTCATATTCACACCAAATTTCGTGGACATCTACGACATGCAGACCAACTCCAGGGTTGCTACCAGTGAGGTAAACCATCAGTCTAGATTGTATACTTTTTTCTGAATTCATTGAACCTGATTTTGTTTTACTGCTTACTCGTGCTGATGAAAGTAGTAGGATATGGCATGAAAGGTTTGGACATTTGAATTTCAGATACATGCAACAGCTTAGCAAGCACAGATTGGTCGATGGTCTACTAGACATCCATTTCTCCAAGGGAGTATGTGAGGGATGTGTTCTCGAAAAACACCCTCAAGAGAAATTCAACAAAGGAAAGTCTTAGCGAGCTTCCGCGCCTTTAGATCTAATTCACAGTGACCTTATGGGTCCTTTTCTGCATCCATCCATCAACAAAGCGAGGTTTGTTCTCATTTTTGTTGATGATTTCTCATGTTTTACTTGGATCTACTTACTTAGGCAAAAATCTGAGGTCTTTCAACACCTCAAAGATTTAAAATCCCTAGTTGAGACACAGTCCGAAAAGAAGATCAAAGTCCCCTGAACTGATAATGGGGGAGAGTATGTGAATCATGAGATCCACAATATTTTCCATGAGGCATGGATTTAGTTGTAGCACACAATTCCCTATACTCCACAACAAAACAAAATTGTTGAGCGGAAAAATAGATCTCTAAAGGAGATGGCATCTTGCATGCTGCATGCAAAGTCACTACCACAGAGACTATGGGCTAAAACACTTAATTGTGCAACATACATCCAAAACAGATCTCCTCATATATTTGTCAAGGATAAGACCCCGTACGAGGCTTGGAGCGGCCTCAAACTAGAAGTGACCCACTTTCACATTTTTGGTTCACGTACATGGGCTAAGATTCCCTCTAAAAAGAGGAAGGCACTTGATCCACAGAGCACTGAGTGCATTTTTGTTGCATACCCCAATGGTGTGAAGGGATATAGGCTTATTGATCTTTCCTCGGACCGGCTCATCATTGAGCGTAGTTTCCAATTCAAGGAAAGTGTCTCGCATGTACCTCAGCAGCCACATGCAGACACCTTCACTCTTCCACCTATCCAAGATGATAAGCATGCACATGCCGACTCTTCTTCAGACAAGATTTCAGATTCAGAGGACTCAGATGAATCAAACTCAGAGTCAGTACAGTCAGATGCAGAGTCAGATCATCCAGATGTAGTTGCAGAGCTAGAGCAGACGCCCAAGCGGGCACAGACTACTCTTCAGGCTGCAGGGGATCTCGTTGGTGATCCAACCAATACTAGGAGTACTTGATCTGATTTCGAGGAGCCTCCTATTGCACTCACTGCCACTGAACCATTTCCCTCCAGGCATATTTTCTTGGTTCAATCTTCGGATCCATAGTCTTATGGCGAGGCTGCTGGAAATCCATTTTGGGAATCCCCCATGCAGGAGGAGTACAACTCCCTCCTCGATAACCAAACTTTGGATCTGGTTCCCCTTCCTTCTGGGAGGAAAATTGTCAAATGCAGATGGGTCTACAGGACCAAAAGCGCATCGGATGGA
>JASDQU010010130.1:69304-87759 GCA_032191745.1 Picea mariana | reverse complement strand
ATCCTGTTTCACTCACTACCAATAAACCATTGCCTTCCAGCCATGTTTTCTTGGTTCAGTCTTAAGATCCACAGTCTTATGGCGAGGTTGTTGGAAATCCCTTTTGGGAATCTGTCATGCAGGAGGAGTACAACTCCCTCCTCGAGAACCAAACTTGGGATTTGGTTCCCCTTCCTTTTGGGAGGAAACTTTTCATATGCAGATGGGTCTACAGGACCAAGAGTGTAGTGGATGGACAGATCAGCAAATACAAAGCTAGGCTTGTCGCCAAAGGCTTTCAGCAGGTTCATGGTATTGACTATGATGAGACCTTCGCTCCAGCAATGAAGATGGATTCCATACGATTGGCACTTGCCATTGTGGTAGCCAAGGGATGGGAATTCCATCATATGGATGTGAAGAATGCATTTCTTCACGGTGATCTATCTGAGGATATCTACATGGAGCAGCCCCAGGGATTTATGCAGGACTCATCTTTGGTCTGTCGACTGAAGAAGTCACTTTATGGCCTCAAGCAGGCTCCGAGGGCATGGTATGCCAAGATGGATTCCTACATGTTGTCACAGAACTTTGTATTTTGTAAATCAGACCCAAACATATACATGCTCAGGACGGATGATTCACTTCTACTTTTAGTTCTGTATGTTGATGATTTGTTGATCACTAGGTGCTTGACTTCAGCGATTTCTGCAGTCAAGAGGATTCTACATGACAGGTTTTTGATGATGAACATGGGTCCGCTACACTTCTTCCTTGGACTCGAGATCAGTCAAGATGCATCAGGCATCAAACTGTCTCAAGCCAAGTATGCATGAGATCTCCTTGAGAGATTTCACATGACAGACTCTAAGTCTTCTCTGACTCCTTTCCTATCAGGAGTCAAACTTGAGGATGGCAGAGAGACTCCACTAGTTGACAGCACACTGTACAGACAGCTAGTGGGGAGCTTGTTGTATCTCACACACTCCAAACCAGACCTCTCATATGCAATTGGCGCAGTTTCCAGGTTCATGCAGGACCCACATGAGCTACATTGGAAAGCTGCAAAGTGTATCCTTCGATACGTACACGACACCATCACCTTTGGGATTCATTATGTAGCAGACTCTACATTAGATCTCATCGGGTTTACTGATTCCGACTAGGCTAGCGATAGCATTGATCGCAATTCCACATCTAGTTACTCACCCAGTCTTGGTTCCGGGCCTATCTGTTGGTCGAGAAAGAAGCAATCTGCCATTGCTTTATCTTCAACCGAGGCAGAGTACAGAGGGGTAGTTAACATAACCATTCAGGCTATGTGGATACAACATTTTCTCACTGAGTTGGGCATTCAGTTCATCAATTGATCGTCATCTCCCATAACTGCCTGAGAGACTAGACTAGGTAGCAGTTCACTCCCGTAACTATTGGTGTGTGTCCAAATCACTCTAGACCACCACTATGGTACATTGGTTCACCTCCAGTGCGAACTCATTGAGTTATACAGAGTATATCATGTGTAAATTATTCATTATTCACAACGGTTAATGAGAATTATTTCTATTATTTCTCTCCTTCTTCTTCTTTCTCCAATTCTCTCTGCAAATGTGTGTATTATTGTTTAACTAGATCTATTATGTGTAGGTTCAACACATTTACATTASCCAACGTTTTTTTTTGTCTTTTTCTTTTGTTTTTCCTGGAAGTGAGTTACCTTCAGTTCCTAGCTGAGAGATTCCTAGCTACATGTGCTAGAGAGACCCTAATAAACAAATGGGACTCCTGGTGGACTGAGAGCAGTGAAGGGGTACATTCCTTGGGCTGGGCAAGTCAAGAGGAAGAGAGCTAGAGAAAATACAGGATAATTGTAGGAGAAACCAGTGGGTTGTGTGATATGGAGTTGTGAGGTATTGTGAGAGGAACCCTTTATTTTGTGGATTCCTAGCCCCAACTCAGGGGTGACTTACTGTTGAGATTTGGAATAGAAGGTCTATGGTTGGGTGTTTTATGGCACAAACTGTAGTTTTGGAAAAGCATGAACCAATCCATGGGATGGTGATACTTGTGGGAGATTCTACCCAATGTCACCTTAGATAAACCATCCCCTCGCTTTAGTGAAGGATAAATCCAACACAATGGGAGAATCTTGGGTGAATCTAGGGGGGAATGAGATGGAAAGTGAGTTTATGGAAGTGAATCCCCTATGGGTCAAACTACTAAGTGGAGTATGGCTCGAAAATGAGTCTCAGATGTGGTCAATGGTTTCTAAGTTCTTTAGTACCTGCGGAATATTGTTGTACCTGCCCGAGACACAAGAAAACACAAGATAAGAGCACAATAATCTAATGGATAAGAAAGTTAATATTTCCGTCCCAATTAAAAAAATTATACAATGATAAATCATTAAATAAAATAATAAGAAGAGCTGCTAAACAAGTCACTAAAATTCCAAGAAAATATGCAAGAGATTAGCTAGTAATTACTAGTGAAACTCAAGTGTGATGGCACAAGACTTTAGCAACAATTAAAGTTTGTTAGGTACAATTATTGAAGATGTATTATTTCATCCTTATGGATGTAGAAAAAAAATTCTACAGAAGAAAATTCCAACCACTGAAACATGCAAGTAAACCACTCAAAATAAGCACAACAACTAATAAATTAGTTTGGTAGCTTTCTAGAAAATTTCGACAATTAGAAAATGAGTAATTTTGAAAGTTATGAAGTGTTTTTTTGCATCCCTAATGGTTGTAGCTTTAAATTATAAAAGCAATAAGAGTTACTTGGAAAAATATGGTGCCCTAGTGGCATAAGCAAACCAGTAGCAAGTAGAATTGATTGCACTTCAAACAATTTAAAAATCTCATAAAATCACGTTACCCAATGCAAGTAATTTTATTTCTCCAATGAAAATTTCAGATTAGTGCCTTCTAAAATTGGGTAAATGGATTATTGGATTATAAGAGCTAGATACAAAATAACCTTAGGGGTGTAAATCCTCTTACTCCCTAGGGAATGCAAATAAAACTTAGGTAAATCTAGGAGGGTGTACACCCTTGAACTCCTCCTAGCAACCTTGCAAAAATAACTTGTCAACTAGCAAATGAGATGAAGCTTGATGGAGGGTGTATCCACTTGTACTCCTCTTATGGTTTCAACCAAAAACAATTATGAAACAAGCAAGAATAACTAATTGAATATTTTCCTTACCAATTTCAAGGGAGATGCAATATAAAACCCTAGTCCACCAAGCAATGACCATTCATAAGCAAGAGAAAAGACCTCCAAGAGGTGTGCACCACATTATCTCCACAAATAACCGAGAGAATTCTCCRTAAKACATTTTCACAAGAGAGAGAGATCCAAATTTCCCAAAGAGGGCACAAATTTTAGCCAAGTATTCTTCTCAAAATGGGAGAGCTATGATAAAATGACAAGAGTTTGATCTCTATTTATACAAATCCTCCTAAAAATGTTTGTCCACTTAACTTAGGGTAAACCAAAAAATAAGGGGTCAACCCTTATTTTTCCCCTTTACATTATAAATTCAAATTTTAATTTTAAAAAATGCACATAAGAAGTCCTAGTATGACGTCACCCCTCTATATGGTGATGTTTTGGCACTTTTAGGTGGACATTGAGCTTGGAGATGAATAATTGGGACTCCAAAGGCCTTCTTCCCAAGAGCTAGGGTCTTCTCCATCAAGGTGAGGCTTCTCCTCTCCCAAAATGCCAAGTTTCAACCATCAACACCTACACCACCAAAACCCTATCCCTAGGGTGGCATCAATCCCTCCAAGTGTGACGTTTTGGCCTCAAGAAGCAAAACATTGGGCTAGTAGGGGCTAGGTGAGGTCCTCCATGGTGTCTTATTTTTCCTGCAAAGGAAGAATTCATATTCCTTATTTTCCCAAAGTGTGGGTCATGGTATCCATCCAGTGGGATTCAAGCCCCAAGGAATCCCAAGCTAGGCTTGTTCTTCCAAAACTATCCATCAAATAGGTCCTACAAAGACAATGAATACCCCCTCCAAGGATCTCAATTAAAATGCATCATGGTGAGTAAATAAAATCAATGAAAGATCCACCTAATCATGTGCATCAAAAACCACCTCATCAAACTAAACAAGTGCTCAAAGACCCTATGCAATTTTCCAAGTTTAGGTATGGGAGGGTTGACAAAGAAACCTATTGGGTGAATTATACCTTAATTCAAGGAGTGTTTCCCAAGTGGAATCCTCTCTAAGTCATGTGGAGATGGTGACATGGACGGGGGAAAGAATTTTGGGCATGGGCTTCATGGCATGCAAGGGATTGTAGTGTCTCATCTATTGGTGCCTTTGTAGAGGGTGTGTTGCACCTTTGTTTTCAATGCATCCTTTTTCCAAACCCATTTATTTCCATTAATTAATTAAGTTCCAAACACTGGGTACTCCCTATGGGTTAATCAATTATCTTGGGGGGAAGTACCACAATTTCACTTGAAGGGAGAGGTACACAGAGTTTCATGGGGGTATAGTCTAGTTTGTAATGCACGTGTGTAGATCCCTCAATAAGTGGGACATTTATATGTGTGTGTTTGCTTTTGCAGGTCTTTGATTTTTTAGGAGAAACACTTCATTGTTCTCAATACCTCTTTGGGCGAGCATATGGAAGGTTAATAATTTGGATTTTAACTTTTTCCAGCCACATTCCCTCTGGGCCTTCAACCCCTTCTTCCCATGAAATGAGGGACAATCCCTTTTTGGGTCAGTACACCCAAAAATATCGAAAGATAAGGAGATGAACAAGGGGTGAAGTATTGAAAAGTGATGAGTATGATCGGGAATGCCATGATGTCTTTTCAAGTGGACCCCCAATAGAAAACATATCCCTAAGGGTGACCACTTACTATGGCGCAATGTCAACCACCAAGGTGAAACACGGAAAAGAGCATAATTTCCCTGCAGACATTACATAATCAAAAGAAGTTTTAAATGCAACAAACTCAAATGCCTCAAATATTGAAATGACACTCACCATGATACTTGGCTTGTACCTCATGGAGCAAGACCTAATGTCTTCTAGAACAAGTTGATGTGGTGGATACCCTCATGATGAACCTGATATCTATGGTGGTGAGGTGGGCCTCTATCTGTGCAAGTGGATGTTGTCAACCATTCGTCTTTCAGTACTCCATGTCGACAACCTGAGGGCCTCAAGACATCATCTCCTTAGTTATCCCTATGAAATGGGAATAATAGGGTGAAATTTCCTTCCAAATCAACTAGTTGCACAAACTTTTTATAAATATAATTGTTTACCTATTTTATGTGTCATTTACTGAGTTTAATTGTTGTTGCTTAATTTGTGTATGTGAATGGTTTAATTGTTGTTGTGAATGAATCATTTTGTACAATTCATGTTCATATAGCCTAGTGTAGATGCATTTAATTCATGGGCATCAAAATTGGGTTTTAAATGTGTATAAAACGTAGTTGGTAAGCTACAGTAAATAAATCAACAAGAAGAAATTTTCATATCTATGTTATTCCGCAAGTAGCATTCCCTAGATGGGTTGGTGAACGTTAAAAAATGGTATCAGAGCTCAAGGTTCAACACTAAGATTATAAGGGCCAGGAGCCAGCACAAATTGAGTGGATTCATGGTTGCATATTTCTTCCTGTGATGGATTTGGCGAAAAATGGTGAACATAAGTGAAATCCCTAAATTATGAGCAGATTTTCGAGTGTCAATGCTTCAAAGTAGTCGAAGAAGGTAATTCATGGCATCAATTTGTAGGTTTCATAGTTAATTTTTTTTGCAGAGGGTCGAAATCTTGTAATTTTCATAACGAATGTGAAGTTTAGAAATCCACGGCCCAGATTAATTCGACATGGAGAATCAATGATCGATATTTAGTCATAGAGGGTTCATTCTGGAAGAAGTTTTTGGAAATACTTCGGTGTTGGGCATGGGGTTGAGTCCGAAGGGAGTATTTCAATGACACAAGCCCTAAATAATAATAGTTGTTCAATGAACCAATTGTTTTGGAGTTTAATTAATTAATGGAAATAAATGGGCTTGGAAAAAGGATGAATGCAGGGACCCCATGTCTGGGGCTAGCTTGTGATCACCATTTTCACATCAAAGCAGGAGGTTGTTTCCTTGGGAGGCACTCTAGAATTTCTAGGAGACCATCTCCCATCCCTCTCCACTTAGACGCTAGCCCTTGGAGGCTTGGATGTCACTTACCCAACTTCTGACATCATAGAGGAGATTAAGGTTTCGATGGAGGAGATCTTGACGTGGTATTTTGGCATGTGTGGGAATGATCTAGGGCCTTTAGATGCCAAGAGATACACTTTTATTTCTCAATTATCCACATTAGATGCCTAACGCCACCCTACAAGGTCATGATGTCACCCTTTTAAGGGTCATTTTGTAAAAAAATGAATTTATTCTAATTTGAATGGGAAAATTAAGAAGTGGGCTCATTATTTGAAAAGACAGAAATTTTGGATTAAAGAGGATAGGATTTCCCATATAAATATGGTTAGCCTCAATTCATTTTTTATCATCATAACTTCCTCTCATAAGAGAGTGGATCAGAATCTTTTTCTACACTTGGCTATGTTGGCTGAAATTTTCGCTATATTGGAGTTCATGGTCTCTTTCACTAGTGCATTATCTCTTGGATAAGGTGTCTTGAATGTCTCTTGGTTATTTTGTGGTGGGAAAGTGATTCAAATAGGGTTTGTGCTTGATTATTCTTGGTGAATTAAGTAAAATCTGCAATTTGTTTATGCAATAAATGTTTGTGGTTATTTTTATTTTTTCATGTTGAAGATTATGAAATTGCTTGCATAAAAAACCCTAGGAGATTAACATAAGGTGCTTCTTCTTCTCTCTAGTATTTCAACTTGTTAAATTGCTAAGAACATCTTGTCTAGGATAGGCTTCTAAATCCCTAAAGTGATAGAACTTTAGAAGTTTTGTTCTAGAGCTTGTTGCAAATATTTTTCAAGTGTCCAAGGAGAAAAGGAATTATATAGATCCCAAAAAGAGATTGCACTCTAGATAAATTCCATCTTTGAGACTTAGATCTCGAGGTCTTGAAGATCCAACACCTCAAGATTCTATCTCTTTATCCTTATAAAAATAATGTCATTTATTTCTCCAAGTTATTGTTGTTATTGTAATTTACTCCATAATCCCAAGAGGCACTGATTTCTATTGCTCTTGTGAAGGATTGATCAAAAAAACACTTAAAACTTTATTCTCTCAATATTTTACTAACCATCTCTAACCCTAACTTAGCCTAGATCACTAATTTGGTTGTTGTTGTTGCAAAACATTGCTACAACCTTACTAATTCACACTAATTTGTTGCATACACTAACTTGACGCATAGTTAAACTACTCAGAAATTGATTGCGACAATTGTTAGATAATCCACTTGATATATGCTTAATTTTCACTATATTTTCTTGCAATTCTGAGCACTAATTCTTGTGGTTGTTACAAATTACTATTTGTTTTTATAAACTATATTCTAGACAAAACTTTTATTGAGTCATCATATATATGATTGTCTCTTTCCTATTCAGGTCTTATTCTCATTCTTGTACTTGGAAATCACTATATATATGCTATATTATTCTTTTTCCGGGCAGGTACACCAATACTCTTCTTTTCCTCAATTCCTCGAATAAAGACATTCTTGAATTAGGTGACCAATGAGAGGGGGGTATTTCTTAACTAATTCCTTAGCTTATCCAGCCCTTTAGGCCACTAGGGACACCTCCCTTGGGTTGGGCCTTCATCCATCCCTAAAAGAGGGGATTTCTCACTGAGGTGACAATGGTGGGATGTCTTGTTGTTACGCCAATTTCACCTACTTGTCTTGGGATTTGGAAAAGTACAAATTGTGCGGTAACATTTCTGGCATCTTTTTCGGGGAGAGTCGAGTCATTTTTCCTCGACGACAAATATTTGGTAAGGTTTTCCCGAAGCCCTTATCCTACAAGCTTACCTGATGAATCCACTGAGGGTGATTCCCGCATCTTCCTTTGATAATCCTAGAAGGGTTATCTGGTGACTCCATTGATGACAACTCATATCAAACATCATTATAACAACCAACCATTTTACCCATGGCCCCTCCAAAATGGGCCCTCGATAAGGTGTTTAGACCCTTGGACATGAGTAAGATCCTAGGGTACCCTTGACAAATGATTCCTCGGCACACAAAGTCACGGATCCCCAAGTTCTCTGGTAATGATGAGACTACTACCCAGGAACACATGAGTATTTTCTGGGCCTTCTTTGAATTTTTCTTGTAGATGAAGATGTTGAAGATTTGGTGATGATACTGTTTGCAGTCACTCTTCATGAGGATGCTAAAATATGGTTTAATGGTCTCTCTCACAAAAGCATCAAGAGCATGGCTGAATTTGAAGAGATCTTCCTCGATAGGTGGAGCCTTGAAGAAGTCCCTGACATTATTCATGACATGAAAGAGGAAGAAACTTGTGAAGAAGAGAAATAATCGCCTCATGACATGAAAGAGAAAGAAACTTATGAAGAAGAGAAAGAATCACCTCATGACTCTACCAAAGACAACAAGGACTTGATTGAAGAGCCTAGAAAAGTGAGTCATGAAGAAAAAGTGATGATGTTTACTCCTCCTTTTGATGAATTTGTACAACCTTCCATTCCTCCTTCACAAGAAGAAGAGAATGTGGGTAGTCATTTTTATTTTCAGGTTTTTGATGATGCTTTGTTCTATTATTCAGAAGGTGAAGAAATAGAATAACCCTTGGATGTACTATACCCTCCATGAAATGAAGGTGATGATGTGATTGAAAACATTGATGAGTTTATACATGTTGGGAGATGAAAATGAGATGCGATTGGTCATGACGAAGATCCTATTTATGATATTGAAGGACATATTGAATTGTTTCCTTTACAACAAACATATGTAACTACTACTAATTCATAAATTTGGCAACACAAAGACAACATGATCACTGATTTTTTCAAACCACCCAAGGGTGACTTGCCAGATCATTCTCACAATGATTTCTAGTCATACCTTGAGGAGTTTGATGCATTTCATTTTGAGACCTTGGATTTATTCTATGACGAAGAGTTTCAACCATTGTTGTGCTCTAATTTTGACGAGGGTAAGGACATAGTTTTTCTGGGATACGAGATTCATAATGAGATTTCCTAGCCTTCATTTGTTCCTTCATATCACTATGTCACTAAGGATGCAGTTGGGAAACATTCTCCTTGTCTCAAGTTCTCTCCAGGGAAAATATTTTTCTTAGAATTTAAGGGTAGGTTCAATGCTTTAAAAAGAAGTTTTATATCTTTGTATTTCAACTTTCCCCTAAGAAGTTTCCAGTCGTCCTCTAGATTCTTGTTCATCCCTTCTCAGACTTCAGGGAGTGATGAGATCCGGGGTATTCAAAATTTGGGCTCTTTGATTCAACCTCTCGAGTCTTCACCTTTTCACGACCCTTTTCAGAGATGGATTGATCATACTTGTGGATATTTTACTTGGCATGATTTAGTCCCTCCCTCCCGCATCCATGAGTTAGATTTTATGATTTCTTATGAAAAGATGCACACTCTAACTAATTTTCCTTTTGTGATTCACTTATGTTTGTTTTGGTTTATTATGAAGCACAAAGGTAGGTGTTGTTATACAATGCTAGCATGGTTGTACTGGTTATACGATTATACCTAGCATTGAGACTAACCTAAATTAGAGTACATAGGTAGGTAGGAATTGTCAGACAGTTGGCTTAGGTTGATGGACAATTGGTATGGATTGTTGGTTTTCATTGATTTCAATCATTGGAGAGTGATATTGTAGATTGATGTCAACCCTTGGAGAAAGTTCGATAGCGAATTCTGGTAGCACAAATGTTTGGGTAATGGACCCAAGGTTGTTTCATGTATAATGGTATGAGTTTTAATATATTTTAAGGTAAGAATATTCTATATGGATAGTACATGTCATTCCATTTCCAGTGGTATGTGGAACGTCACATAACTCCTCACGGTTAGAGAGTTATGGCCATGAGAAGTTGGAGAACCCAGGTTTGGGTAATGGACCCAAGTTTGATTGATGGATAATGGTATGAGTTTTGATATATTTGTAGGAATTAATATTATATATGGATAGTGCATGTCATTCCATTTCCAGTGGTATGTGTAACATCACATAACTCCTCATGGTTAGAGATTTATGGCCATGTGAAGTTGGAGAACCCTCATGAGTCGTCTAGAAGCCCCAAAAGGTCAAAGTAGTCAAAGTGGTTTAAGAGATTTTAGAAGGTAAATAATAAAGTGAAGTGATGAGTGTACTATAATTCAAAGTGAATAAAAAATAAATTATTTAAATAATAAATTTAATGGGGAAATTAGAAGTGGGTTAACCCTAAAATAAGGAAAGTGGGTTAGGATGGTTAAAAGGTAACCCCTTGAGGAAGCTATATGAAAGCATAAATAAGAGGCAAGGCTCTCTCATTTTAATCACACTTGAGCATATTGAATATCTATAGGTGAATGAGGTAACCAAATTATATCTAAGCCTAATTTCAGAGGGAAGGTGAAGTAAAGAAGGCCGAAATTCAAGGGAGGATAAATTCTTTTGATGATGCTTTCTAAGGTATGTTATTTACAGGTCATCTCACCATTTTCGCAATAATTTTTTTTCTAGAATGATTCAGACCGTGAAATTGGGAGGACATTGAGGAAACATATCCAAGTAGTTGTGGACAAATTTAGGCTTTTGGGTCGTTGTATTTTTGGAGTTACACTCCGTGGAAAATAGGGTTTATGGCTAGTCCTAAAACTAGTCTAAAACAGGTGTTTTGGGTAAACACATCATAACTTATTCATAACAGATCCAAATTCAGTAAGGCCAAATGTGTTGGTTATAGTACAATCTGTAGTATTTGGTGTACAATTTTCATATCCATACAACAAATATTTTGTGTGGGGCACACTCTACAAGTTCGTTCTCTAGAATAAGCCATAATTCAACAAGGTATGTCATTTTTGCTATAACTCCTTTTCTGAGAGGTTCCAATTAGTGACACCTGGATGAATTGCATAAAACACACTAAAGAACATTGTGTACTATTTTCATATATTTATTCATTACAGGTACATAGTTATGATTATTTCAAGTTAAGATTGTTGACTAATCCAAAACTAGTCATGTGAGACTAAACTAAAGTTTGATGAAAATGCTAGTCTCTTGTTGTTAAAGTTAAAGAAGGTTTGCAGGTATGTGATCATATACACCAGGTCTATTACAGAGTTACAAATCATATTTGTATGATGAAATTGATGAGGGATTTTGGTTGAGGTACATGTTGTCTACATGGTTGAGACAAGTAGTTGATGAGTTGGCACATACATGAGGTGTATAGTTGATGATGTTGGTACATCTTGATGAGTCATAGTTTATGTGTATTTGATGCATGATTGGTACATATTTGGTTCATGGTTGATGCACTCATTGATGGTACAGGTTGTGGTACAGGTTGGTGCATGGTTGATGCACTTGTTTATGGTACAGGTTGATTATAGGTTGTTTGGTACATGTTGGTGCATGGTTGATGCACTTGTTTATGGTACAGGTTGATTACAGTTTGTTTGGTACAGGTTGGTGCATGGTTAATGCACTTTTTTATGGTACAGTTTTATTACAGGTTGATGCATGGTTTAGGTTATTGGTACAAGTTGTTTGGTGCAGGTTGATTGGTACAGGTTTACAACAGTATATCTCACAGTGATAGTGTGGCAGTGGTTCCATCATTATATTTCTACGTCAAGGCGGTTGGATGAGGCAATTACATATGGTTTTAGCCATCTTCCGGTTGTAGCCAGAGAACATAGGGGATCATAGCCTGCTTCTGGTTATAGCCAGAGAATTTGGGAGTTGGAGCTTCCCTCAGGTTGTAGCCTGAGAAATTAGGGGTTGGAGCCTCCTTCCAATTGAAGCTAGAAAACAAAGGAAGTTGGTTCTTCCAATGAATGTAATTCTTAAAGGCATATAAGAAAAAAACATTATGTGGTTTTCTCCCGCTTTGGGTTTCCACATAAAAACACTGGTGTATTGTGTATGTGTATGATTGTTCATTTGTTCATTGTTTATTTACTTTGAAACTATTGGATGATAATGCTACATTGATATAACACTTGCATATTGTTTTTAAAAAGGATTGAATTGCTCTATTACTAATTCACCCCCCTCTCGGTAATCCAACAATTGGTATCAGAGCAGGTGCCTTCAAGAATCAATTTAATCACTGAAAGGTAGATCATGGAGAGAAACAACATGTAAAAAAATGGAATACCATAGTTTGATGGGCATAAGTATGCATTCTGGAGAAAAAGGATGAAGACATATATACATGGACATGGATTTGAAATTTGGCAATCTGTAGTAGATAGATGCAAAGAACCAACAGTTCCACCAACAAGTGAAAGAGCAATAAAACTCGGTCAAAATAATTCCAAAGCCACAAATGCACTTCTGAATGGTCTTGGTGAATCGGTATACACCAAAGTTATGCATTGTAAATCCGCTAAAGATATTTGGGACACACTTCAAAATATTTATGAAGGAGATTCAAAAGTCAAAGCAACAAAGCTTCAAACTTACAGAGGTCAGTTCGAACAACTAAAGATAAAGGAAGATGAGAATATTGCAACTTACTTATTATGAGTCGATGAAACAGTAAATGCAATCATAGGATTGGGAGAAGAAATTAAAGAATCTTTAATTGTTCAAAAGGTACTAAGATATCTTTCTATGAGATTTGATCCTAAGATATCAGCACTAGAAGAAAGATCATATCTAGACTCAATAAGCATGGACGAACTACATGGAATCTTCACAGCATATGAAATGATAATTAAATAGGAAAATCCAGATAGAAAAGAAGAAGCTTTCAACGCATCCAAAAGGTCAAAGCAAAAGGGAAAGAAAAAAGAAAAAGAACATAGCAGCAGCAGTGACATCTCAGAAGATGATGAAGAAATGGCCAATTTTTTCAAGAGATTGAACAAGTGAACCAACGACGGATATAAAGGTAATCTTCCATTGATTTGTTTTAATTGTCATGGTATTGGTCATTTTTCTAAAAAATTTCCTCATAAGAAAAATAAGGGGAATGATGAAGATTACTCAAATAGAAAAAAAACATATAAAGGCAAAGGAACCACAAAGAAAGTTTTTAAGAAAAGCTTATGCATCGAAGAAAACATCTCCTCATCAGATGAAGATGAAGTCAATGACAGTGAGACAGAAAGATTTATATTCATGGCAATAGAAGACTATGATAAAGAAGACACTGAAGAAGAATATGAAGAGCCAGAAGTTGACTACCAAGAAGAATTTTTGACTGCCATAGAAGCTATAAGAAGAGAAAAGAGGAAAAACAAGAAGCTACAAGCAGAACTAGACAAGAAGGAAGACACTCAAGAACTAGAGCAGATCGTCACAGAATTGAAGGTTCAAATAGAATAATATAAAAGAATTGAAGAAGCACTCGAAGAACATTTAGAAGAAAGAGACAGGATCATTGGAAATTTTGAAGCAGAGATTTTCACATTAAGAAAGTGTCTTCAAAAGAAAAATATGCAGAACAACTCAAAAGTTTTGGATGACATTATCAGTAGTCAAAG
Source organism: Picea mariana (assembly GCA_032191745.1). NCBI lineage: Eukaryota > Viridiplantae > Streptophyta > Pinopsida > Pinales > Pinaceae > Picea > Picea mariana. The sequence goes on along the minus strand of JASDQU010010130.1, from coordinate 74,080 downwards.
GCCTAATCATGACATGTATGGGCTTGGATACAATCAGACAGAAAAGGGATCAAGCTCCAAAGAAACAAAATAAGAAACATATAAAAAAATTATGCATAAACAATCAAAGGGGATAGGAAGACCTACAAGGAAGATTACAGGGACACTCCTCCACTGAGAAAATTATCAGATTTCAGAATTGATGCTCGATAGAAACAAATAGGCCTCAGGAAGAAGAAGGATTAATAAGAGTAAATCCTTTCAGAAGATCTTCAACTCCCAGGTATCAAACTATCTTTTTTGGTTTATGTTATGCATGCAATAATTTTGGACATAAAGTTGTAAGTTGCAGAGCTAATAGCAGGAACATAAACAACTTTGAAAGACATACACAAAATGGTTATCCAAGAAGGTCTAGTGAAACACAGAGAAGAAGCTGCAACATGTTTGAATCATTGAGCACTGAAGTGGAATGCCACAAGTGCAATAACTTTGGATAGATGGCCAAAGATTGTAGAATGACAGTATCTCCTAGAGAACCGCAACATAACAACAATAGTCATAGACAGGAACTTCAGAAGAGAACATGGATAAGAAAGCAGAAACAATATAGCAATGAAGAATTCACACTCGCTCTACAAGCTAAGCAGAAGAAGATTGGTTGGTATGTTGACAGTGGTTTTTCAAAACACGAAGAACAGGTGAACAAAGACCAGATCCCAGAGATTTCAAGACTGGAAATAAAACTAGATGAATAAAATTCTACAGAGAAAAGGAAAGATGTGGGATACAGAAAGGTTTGGAAAATAATTGAAAGAAAAGAAGGACATGTAAATAAGGAACATGTTCAAGAGATTGTACTTTCAGGCACTGTAGTGAGAGATGAATCCAAAGACAGAAGGAAAGAAATCAGAGCTCAGAGAGATGATGAATCTACCAATGAAGATGATGATGAATATACATCAGAGCAAGAATTGTTCTGAGCCATCCAAATTAGAGACTCCCAAATTATATGAATAATAGACAGGGGGAGTCTATGTCGTAGATAGACAAACCAGTGAACCATTCTACAAGCATCTTGCATAGTTTGAGTAAACATAGTAATGCTCAGAAACAACAATGAAAAAATTCCCTACTAGATATGGAAATGAAGCGCAGACAACAACCTCTACATCAAGGTAACTCAAGGTAGTATTTTATTAATTGAAATTTATGTTGTTGATATTGTTTTGGAAGTACTAATGACAGGTTAAGCTAGAAATTTTCAAAGGATATGCAGAATGAATTTGAAATGGCATTACTTGGAGAACTATCCTTTATTTTGGGTCTTCGGATATGTTAAAGAAATCAAGGAATTTTTATTTCTCAAACTAAGTATATCATAGAAATTCTAAAGAGGTTCGGAATGGAAGATTGCAAACTAGTTACCACTCATATGCAAACCAGTTGCAAGTTGAGAAAAGATGATGATTCAAATTCTACAGGCCAGAGGCAATATAGGTCAATGATTGGTAGCTTACTATATGTGACAACATCTAGACTAGATGTAATGCAAGAAGTTGGATAGGTGGCACGATTTCAAGCAGCACCAAAGGAATCACATGTATTAGCAGTGAAGAGGATTTTCAGATATCTCAAAGGAACAAAAGAGTTTGGATTATGGTATCCAAAAGAAAAGGATCTATCAATTATTGCCTACACAGATGCAGATTGGGTAGGTTGCATTGATGACCGACAAAGCACCAATGGAGCAGCGTTCTACTTGGGTGAGTGTTTAGTATCATGGTTAAGCAAGAAAAAATCATCAGTATCCTTATCTACATCTGAGGCAGAGTATATTGCAGCAACAACATGTTGTACACAGGTTCTATGGATGAAACAAACTCTGACAAATATACAGGTTGAGTATGATGAGCCCATTCTAATCTATTGTGATAATACAAGTGCCGTCAGTATCTCAAATAAATCGATGATGCACTCCAAGACAAAGCACATTCCAATCAAGTATCACTTTCTACGGGAACAGGTTGCAGAGAATAACATCAGAGTTGAATATATGGGCACAAAATAACAAGTGGAAGACATCTTTACAAAACCTCTTCCAAAGGAATCCTTTGAGTATCTTTGCCAGAGACTAGTAGTAATTTCTACTCCAAAATGAATGTTTTTGAATGCTTATCTTATATGTCTTAGATGTACACGAGGAATCACCATAAATAGGACAATTCAGATTCGGAGAGAAGTTTCAGGAAGAGTTATGTTAGGGGGAAAAGCCCCGGATGGAAAGACACATTTTCCATTGATGACAAAGGGAGAGATATTTATCAGATGCAAAGGTAAATTCTTGGAGAGAGAGAATAGAGGCATGTTTCCAAGGGAAGTGATTGTCACAAGGGAAGAATGAGCGATATGACTTCAGAGTGATACCCTTTGTCAAAGGGGGAGATATTATTCATATGAAGGGAGAGAGAGTAATCATAGGCTTATAAACACAAAGAAAAATCAAAGTCATGTAAACATGGGGAGAAACCCCAAGGAGAGTTCATTCAGGGGGAGCAACCCAAAAGGGAGATACCCTTTTCCATTGATGTCAAAGGGGGAGATATAGAAACATTAATGATGAGTATAATCATGAATGTTATCATGACTAAGTGTTGCCATTAATGTTGGTATTGCCATCAATGCCAAAGGGGGAGATTTTCAGAAAGTTGGCTTAGGTTGATGGATAGTTGGTATGGATTGTTGGTTTTCATTGATGTCAACCATTGGAGACTGATATCGTAGATCAATTTCAACCCTTAGTGATTGATGTCAACCCTTGGAGAAAGTTCGGTAGCAAATTCCGGTAGCACAAATGTTTGGGTAATGGACCCAAGTTTGTTTCATGTATAATGGTATGATTTTTAAAATATTTTAAGGTGAGACTATTGTATATGGATAGTACATGTCATTCCATTTTCAGTGGTATGTGGAACATCACATAACTCCTCACGGTTAGAGAGTTATGGCCATGAGAAGCTGGAGAACCCAGGTTTGGGTAATGGACCCAAGTTTGTTTGATGGATAATGGTACGAGTTTTGATATATTTGCAGGAAAAACTATTCTATATGGATATAAAATGTCATTCCATTTCTAGTGGTATGTGGAATGTCACATAACTCCTCACGATTAGAGAGTTATGGCCATGTGAAGTTGGAGAACCCTCATGAGTCATCTAGAAGCCCGAAAAGGTCAAAGTAGTCAAAGTGGTTTAAGAGATTTTAGAAGGTAAATGATAAAGTGAAGTGATGAGTGTACTATAAGTCAAAGTGAATACAAAATAAATTATTTAAATAATAAATTTAATGGAGAAATTAGAAGTGGGTTAACCCTAAAATAAGGAAAGTGGGTTAAGATGGTTAAAGGTAACCCCTTGAGGAAGCTACATGAAAGTATAAATAAGAGGCAAGGCTCTCTCATTTTAATCACACTTGAGAATATTGAATATCTATAGGTGACTGAGGTAACCAAAGAAAATCTAAGTCAAATTTCATAGGGAAGGTGAAGTAAAGAAGGCCGAAATTGAAGGGAGGATAAATTCTTTTGATAATGTTTTATAAGGTATGTTATTTACAGGTCATCTCACCATTTCCGCAATAAATTTTTTTCTAGAATGATTTAGAACATGAAATTGGGAGGACATTGAGGAAACATATCCAAGTAGCTGTGGTACAAATTTCCTCGTGTGGGTCATTGTATTTTTGAAGTTACACTCCGTGGACAATAGGGTTTATGGCTAGTCCTGAAACTTGTCTAAAACAAGTGTTTCGGGTAAAAACGTCACAACTTCTTCATAACAGATCCAAATTTAGTAAGGCCAAATATGTTGGTTAGATTATAGTCTGTACTATTCGATGTACAATTTTCAGATCCATACAACAAATATTCTGTGTGGGGTACGCTCTACAATTTCTCTCTCTAGAATAAGTCAGAATTCAACAAGGTATGTCATTTTTGTTATAACTCTTTTTTTGAGAGGTTCCAAGTAGTGAAACCTGGAGGCATTGCATAAAACACATTGAAGAACATTGTGTACTATTTCCAGATCTTTATTCATTACAGGTACATAGTTATGATTATTTCAAGTTAAGGTTGTTTACTAATCCAAAACTACTCATGTGAGACTAAACTAAAGTTTGATGAAAATGCTAGTCTCTTGTTGTTAAAGTTAAGGAATGTTTGCAGGCATGTGATCATATACACCAGGTCTATTACAGAGTTACAAATTATATTTGAATGATGAAATTGATGAGTGCTTTTGGTTGAGGTACATGTTGGGTACATGGTTGAGACAAGAAGTTGATGAGTTGGCACATACATGAGATGTATAATTGATGATGTTGGCAAGTCTTGATGAGTCATAGTTTATGTGTATTTGATGCATGATTTGCATGATTGGTACATATTTGGTGCATGGTTGATGCACTCATTGATGGTACCGGTTGTGGTATAGTTTGGTGCATGGTTGATGCACTTGTTTATGGTACAGGTTGATTACAGGTTGTTTGGTACAGGTTGGTGCATGGTTGATGCACTTGTTTATGGTACAAGTTGATTACAGGTTGTTTGGCATAGGTTGGTGCATGGTTGATGCACTTATTTATGGTACAGGTTGATGCATGGTTCAATTTATTGGTACATGTTGTTTGGTGCAAGTTGATTGGTACAGGTTTACAACAATATATCTCAAAGTGATAGTGTGACAGTGGTTCCATCATTCTACTTCTACATCAGGGCGGTTGGATGGGGCAAGGAAA
>JASDQU010010130.1:43859-60421 GCA_032191745.1 Picea mariana | reverse complement strand
GACAAAAGTCACAATATCCACTACATCATCATGTTTTGGTCCATGTCATGTTTCTGTTATTGTGCCTCATTTTTCAAGGGAAGTATCTGCCTCAAGAGTCAGCCATCACAAATATCTTGTTTCAATACCCGTGTTAGTCCATGTTCATTTGATCTACCAATTTTCATCTCTGTGTCAGTTTCATGTCGTTGATGGGGGATACATCAAGGCCCTCTTGCGACGAGTCTATTTCTATTGACTTCAACACATTATCCGGGAACTAGACTTAGAAACCAATTAGTACCTTGGGACCTGCATGCCTCAATGGAAGGCCTCCTCGCTTCCGACAGTGGGTTTACGTCATTGACCCCTGATTGGATGATTCCACAGATGTTCAACTTCAGCTCATCTATTCACATTCGCTGGAATGTACTAGGGTACCTTGGAAATCATTGACATCAATGGTGATTTCCCTCGCACTTGTTAACGGTTTACCTCATTGACCAGTAATCAAGTGGTTTTTGCCATGTTCGACATCAGGACATCTATTCACATGGTTATATTCGTACTACATCAAGATCGGTAAGAAGACCCTGGGTTGAGTAATCACTTTGTTATGCACTTTTCCCAGGTTGCGACGGAGTTTCTCTTGAATATTAACACATATATTGTCACATAGATCCACTTTGTATTGATTTGTGGCTATGTCTTGTCGTCTCATAGATCCACTATGTATTTCTCGTGGCTACGATCATCTCATGTCATGGCGATATAGATCCACATTGTATCTTTGGTGGCTATAATTTTTGTTAATATAATTATGGATCTGCAGTGTATCTTATGACGGCCATACCTTGAAATTCTTTATCACTCAAGCATAGGTATGCCTGCCTTGGGTTTGAAACATGCCATAATATTTGTTTGATGGTTGTGTGCAACTTCTAACAAGTTCTCCGAGTCCATACCCTTGCTAGAAAAAGTCTACAAAGTACTTCACTCATCACGTATTCTAACTTCACACTTTGGGGGGGCAATCTGTTACACATCAAAATCACTGACTTCAATGATGACCTATTGTCGTCATTTCAAGTGTCGCATCTTGGTCGCAAGTGTCACAAGTGTCTCATCTTGGTCGCAAGTGTCGCAAACATCATACCGCCATCTCGCTTATGTCGTGTCTCTAATGACATCACAAGGACACTTGAAACACCCTCAAAGACTGGTTTAAGGAAGAGAAATCATTTGATGAAGAGTATAAAGAATTTTCCACGAAGAAAACCACTTAAAAATCAATTTTGAAGGCCAGCGCTCCCCTACCCACTATCAGGGAGTGCCAGCGCCCCCTACCCTTCTTTAGGGGAGCGTTCCAGCACTTTGTGCACCCTTCTGGGGGAGCACTGGGCTTTTTTAAGGAAATTTTGGGCAGCGCTCCCCTACCCACTATCAGGGAGTGCCAGTGTTCCCTACCCTTCTTTGGGGGAGTGTTTCAACACTCTGTGTCCCATTCTGAGGGAGCACTAGGTTGTTTGAGGGAATCTATGACTGTTGAGGAAAATCAGGGAAAAATCCCCCTCATCTCTGGAGTTAGTTGGATTCGAATCTAAGGTCAAGGCTGGATCTTAGGGAGGATCCACAATTGATGGAGAAATATCCTTAACCTATCCCAATAATATCTAATGTGGTTGGGCCTCTCAAAGATTATATAAGGAGGACTTCTCATGGTGAAAAATAGACATGGCAGTTTAGAGGCATCAAACTTATGATCTCATAAGGGAGATTTATCAGTGAAAGTTACAGTCATTCTGATCGTGGAACTTTTGAGCAAGGGTCTGGAAAAAGAGAGCTTGGTGAAGTTGTTGCATATACATCTATGGTTGTAAGCACTTTGATTTGCTTTCATTAATATATATACTGTGCTTGGCCTGTTTCCTTCAAATTTGTGTATGTTCATGAATTTGTTCTTTTTGATAGATCTATTTCGAAGCTAATCATGGTAGGAATAGGAAGTATGTTTTGTCGTTGTTGTTCCTTCAATTGCAGGACCTTCTGAAAGACTTGGAGATCAATATCAGCCTGGATCGAGCAAGGACAAACGTTATTAAAGGTATTTATATTCCTTTCTTCTTATTCCTTGACTAGTTTATCTTCATTAGAAGGAATGTTAGTGTTCAACATTTGCACCTTTCTATCTTGGTTATAGGGGTCTAGTATCTAAGAGGAAATCCACTTGTCCACAGGGAGATTCTCCTGTAACAAGTATCCATCTATAAACCTAGAAAATTGATATGAGTAGTAGAATTTATATTCAACTCAAAACAAGATGATTGGTGACATTAAAGAGAAGAAAATTTAGGCATTATTTTTCCAGAACTGTGTGTGTGTGTGTGTGTGGCAGAAAATTATGTTGCATGCACATTTTCTTGTAGAATTTAGTGGTACATGAGGGAATTTTGGTTCCTATATGAGAATTATAGTCATGGAGGATGCCCAAGGGTCCTACAACTGGAAAGAGGAAATCAGAGGTATACATTTCAACATGGGAAATGTTGAGATAGAGTCTAATGGAAGAAGAGGTAGCTAGGAGTCTGTAACTATGAGAATCATGTATAGAGAAGTGTAAATTTATAGGGAAGATAATGAGAAGATTATGAAATATCAAGAGGAGATATTACAGAGTTTCAATATGTTGCAGAGGAAATCCAATAAGACTCTGGCACAACACAAGAAGTTAGTGCTAGACGAGTGACAACATCCAAATTCCATAGTAGAAGGGATTATCATGGGAATGATAGACAATAAATAAGTATGAGCATGCATCATCATTCCCCGAAGCAATCCATTAGGATATCTCATGCAAGTTTAGGGCCAGGGATAAATCCAAGTGTGTCTCCTATCAAGAGGAAAAGGAGAAGGCCTGAGGCAAACATATTTCAAAGTGAACTCAAGAAAATCAAGCTACTAACTTTCAATGGTGAGCATAGAAAGGGAGAAGAGGTTGAGGCATGGTTGTTGGAATGAATAAATATTTCTAGTTTCATGATTACCCCTCAAGCGTAGAAACCATAATTACAACCTACCACTTGTAAGGAAAGGAAACTATGTGGTGGGATCAACTTAAGCAAGCCAAGCACCTTGATTAGAAGAAGAAATCATGGAGGCAGTTCAAATGATATTTCCAAGAGAAATATTTTTCAAAACATTACTATGAAAGGAAGATGAAAGAGTTATTTGAACTCAAATTGGGAAGCATGACAATGGATGAATATGAGAAGAGGTTTTTTGAGTTGTTTAAATATGTGGGCTTCATAAAGGATGAGAAGGTCAAAATTCAAAGGTTTTTGAGCGGGTTATCCTCCTTTTATAGTGACAAGATACACTATGATAACCCAAAGACTTTGGGGGAGGACATAAGGAGAGCAAAGCATCCTTATGAGCTGAGTAGAGGGAAGTTTTCCAAAAAGATTGGAATGATAAGATGAAAGGAAAGAGGGATAAAAGGTTGAAAGGTTTTAAGCCACCCTTTTTCAAGAACAAATCACAAGAAAATAAACAAGGTCAGTCGACCCAAATTGAGCCCGGGATGGTAGATTCATTAGGAAAAGGCCAAGGCAGCAGCTTGTACAATGTTGGGGATGTGAAGGAAATCACTTATATATGGATTGCCCTCACAAAGGAGAAAGAATAGGTATTTTCCACAAAATTCAGGAGGTTGAAACGGTTGAAGGCATGGGAGGAAAAATGCCAAGGATTTATGCAACCTTGAACAACAAGTAAGCAGAATATCAATCCCCCATGATTGAAGTGGAAGGTAATATTGATAACTAGCCCATAGCAATTTAATTGATTCTAGAGCTATTCATAGTTATATAAACTCTTACATTGTTGAAATATTTCACTTACAAAGGAGAAAGCATAAGAAATATTGGTTAGTTCAATTAACCATGGGAGCTAAGAGGAAAATCAACGAGATGGTTAAATATTTCCTAATAAACATTATTGGAATCAGCACAAAGGTAGATATGAACATCATACCATTGGGTTCATATGATTTTCTAATTGGCATGGATTGGTTGGAAAAAAACCATGTTGTCCTAGACTATTACAACAAGACAATCACTTGTCTTGATGAGGTAGAAAATCAAGGCAAGGTTCAAGGAATTCCAAGGGTTGTATTCGTTAGATAAATTTCAACCATGCAGCTGAAAAAGAGCTTCAGGAAGGGATGTCATATTTTTGCATCCCATATAGAAGAGGAAGCCAGAGATAAAGTGGAAAGAATTGAAAACCATCCAGTCTTGAGGGATTTTGAAGATGTTTTTGGTGAAATCACATGACTACCACCAAAGAGAGAGACAATGATTTCTCTATTGATTTAGTGCCAGGAGTTACCCCAGTGTCCAAGACACCTTACAAAATGGGCACACTATAATTGAAATAGTTATAGATGCATATTAAAGAGTTGTTAAAGAAGGGGTATATACGCCCAAGTGTGTCACCTTGGGGATCCCTGGTTCTTTTTGTGAAGAAGAAAGATGGAACCTTAAGGTTGTGTATTGATTTTAGATAGTTGAATAAGGTCACCATAAAGAACAAATATCCTTTGCCAAGGATTGATGACCTATTTGATCAGCTGAAGGGTGCAAGAATATTTTACAAGATTGACTTGAGATCATGTTATCACCAAGTGAGGATAAAGGAAGAATATATCAACAAGACAACATTCGGAACAAGATATGGGCATTATGAGTTTACAGTAATGCCATTTGGGCTATCAAATATCCTAGTTGTTTTAATGTGCCTAATGAATGGAGTGTTTAAGGAGTACTTGGAAAAGTTTTTAATTGTGTTCCCGGATGATATACTCATCTATTCAAATATAGAAGAGGAATGTGAGCAACATATGAGAATGGTGCTAAAAGTTTTAAGAGAGCACAAATCGTATGTGAAGATAAGTAAGTGCATATTTTATCAAAATAAGATTCACTACTTGGGGCATATTATTTCAGTCAATGGGATAGCAGTTGATCCTAGAAAGGTAGAAGCCATTAGAGGATGGACAACACCAATAAATTTTACAAAGTTTAGATCATTCATGGGTTTTGCAGGTTATTACCGAAGATTCATAAAAAGATTTTTAAATATTGCAAGCCCCATTACTTCTTTGCATAAGAAGGTAGTGAATTTTGAATGGACTTCCAAATGTGAAGAAATATTTCAACAGATGAAAGACATTTTGATCAGTGTGACAATATTGAAGATTGTAGTCCTCGATGAAGACTTTGTTGTGTGCAAGGAAGGGCTAGGTGGATTCCTCACACAAAAGGACCATCGAGTATGTTATGAGTCCAAAAATTAAAAGAGCATGAGAGGAATTATGCTACCCATGGTATAGAATTAGAAGCTATAATTCATGCACTAAAAATGTGGAGATATTACCTCATGGGGAGTATATTTGAGCTAAGGACATGCCACTTTGGTATGAAACATTTGTTTGGACAGCCCACATTATATTCCAAATAGCCTAGATGGCTTGAATTTCTTAGTGAATATTACTTTGAAATTAAACATATCAAAGGAAAATAAAATTAGGTGGTTGATGCACTCAGTAGAAGATCCCATGAGATGCATGTTGCATCCATTAGCATGCATAGATATGATTTAAAAGATCAAATTATTGAAGTAGAAAATTCAGATCAACATTATTTGAAAGCAAAAGAAACATTACAACATGGTAATTTTTGGCAAAAATCTAAATATTATGAGTTGAATGAGGATGGAATCATCATGTATAGAGGCAATGTATATGTGTTGAATTCCATAGAGCTAAAAAATATAGTACTAAGGGGAATTCACAATGTGTTATATGTTGGGCATCCGGGATATCAGAAATCAATTGCAGTTGTAAAAAGCATTTGGGAATGAAGAAAGAAGTGGATAATTATATTGTCAAGTGTCTTGACTGCCAGAAGGTGAAGGCTAACCATAAACATCCAACTAGCCTTCTATATCCATTTTCCATTCCTGAGTGTAAACGGAAAGTGGTTACAATTGATTTTATTACAAATATTCTCGTAATAGCGAAGCAACATGATTCCATCATGGTAGTGGTGGAAAATTGACTAAGGGTGCACATTTTATTCCAGTAAAGACCACATACAAGGTAGAAAATATTGTAGAAATCTACATGAAAGAAGTTTCCAAGCTACATGGAGTGCCCAAGACAATAGTTTCAGATAGAGACCCAAAATTTGCTTCCAATTTTTGAAAAGGTTTGTTCAAATACTTTGGAACAAATCTAAATCTTAGTACAACGTATCACCCAAAATTAGATGGGAAAACATAGAGGACTAACAAAATAATTGAAGACATGGTCAGAATGTATGTGATGGATCGACCATCAAAGTGGGAGGATCATATCTACTTAGTGTATTTTTCTTACAATAATGGCTATCAAGCCTCATTAAAAATAAGCCCATTTAAAGCATTTTATGGCAGGAAGTGTAACACACCAGTGAGTTGGGATAACCCAGCAGATAGATTTGTTATTGGGCAAGATTTATTAAAAGAAATGAAAGAGAAAATGACCAAGATCATGCAAAATTTAAAAGCCACCCAGGACAAGCATAAAAATTATGCAGACAAGAACACAACTTTCAAATATTTTAAAGTGGGTGAGAATGTATTTCTAAAAGTGAAAGTGAAAATAAGTTCGCTAAGATTGGATTGTTTCCCAAAGTTGGTAGCAAGATATTGTGGGCCTTTTGAAATCTTAGAAAAGATAGGGCCAGTTTCATACATGCTAGCATTTCATGCATCCATGAGAGTGCATAATGTATTTCATGTGTCATTATTAAATAAACATGTGCCTTACCCTAACCACATAATTGATTGGATTGTGATCCAGGTGGAACTAGTGCACATCTTGGACTGGAAAGTCAAAGTGCTCAGGAACAAAGAAATACTCCTAGTAAAGGTCCATTTGACCTGATATGGTCCTGAATATGAAACATGGGAGCACAAAGAAACCATGCAGGAGGAATACCCACAAATTTTTTATGCTTTTGAAGAAAATAGAAGCTAAAAATGAAAGACTCCATTTTTTCGGGCAGCTAGAGTTCCATAACCACATCTTAGAGTTTTTGGTCACCTGCACTGACAACCCTGATAAAATAATGGTGCAACCCAATGGACTAAGAACAATGAAGGGGGCACATTCCTTGGGTCAGCAAGTTGAGAAGAATACGAGATTATGGTTGGAACTGTTGTTGAAGTTGTGAAATTTCAAAATTTGTATTTTCTAAGTATTGTGATGTAAATTTGTATACGTATTTTGGCATGGTTTTGTGCATCGATGATGTTGCACGAGTGTAGGCGTTATCACATGAAGTTGTCATGGGTCATATGTAGTTGTTGTTAAAGACCTAAGTCTACACCTTTTTCTTGTCTCTCTCTTTTCCTCATACCTTCCTATAAGTTTTTCCTCTTCTAATTAATAAAGTCAGTTTCCCTTTTGTTCAATGACCTATTTTTCCTTATTGTCTTGCTGACTGATTCTTTGCACAAAGTTTTTTTGTCTTTCTTGAAGGATAAACACATATCGTGATTTGATTTGAATTACTGCTCATATTGTTTGCCTTTAATTGAGCTTACAACAGGCCAGTCAAGTATGTTGTATGCACAGGGAAAAACTATGAGCAAAATGTAGCATTCAGAGCAGTCCATTTCGGGCTTGAAATACAAACAAACAGACAGGTTCAATTTTCAACGTTGGAGATCCCATGTACAGATTCATATTAACAGCTCTCATGCATTCAAAGTTTCAAAGTTGTGCAAGGATTAATGACCAGATAGAAGCCCCGAAGTGTCGAAGTCCTAAAGTCCTGAAGTGACAAGAGATTGCCACATCAACCGGGAGAAAGTCACTTTGGACGATATTCATGCTCGTGTTCAAAAGCTCCCGAAGCCCGAAGTGTCGAAGTAACGAGAGACTGCCACGTCAATCAGGAGAAAGTCACTTTGGACGATATTCATGCTCATGTTCAAAATATCCTGAAGCCCCAAGTGCCAAAGTAACAAGAGACTGCCACATCAACAGGGAGAAAATCACTTCGGACGATATTCGTGCCCATGTTCAAAATCTCCTGAAGCCTGAAGTGCCGAAGTAATGAGAGTTTGCCATGTCAACCGAGAGAAAGTTACTTCAGGAGATTTCCATGCTTTACATTCCGAACTCTTGAACTCTCGAAGCTCGAAGTGCCAAAGTGACAAGAGATTGCCATGTCAACTTGGAGAAAGTTACTTCGGAAGATTTCCATGATCTACATCCCGAAGTCCCAAAGTGACATCAGGCTGCCATGTCGCTTCGGGCCCTACCACTCCACAAGTGTTTTTCAACTCAGCACATGGTGCTCATCCATCAGTAATTGTGACATCATATAGCGTCAGGCCACCACGTCACTCCAGGCTCGTACCACTCCGAGATTTTTTCATGCTTCACAATCCAAAACTCTCGAATCCCGAAGTGCAAAAGACACTAGACACTCATCCGTTGGGACTTGTGGTGCTCATTCGTGGAGACAAGTGGCTTCCATCTGGCCCTGACATGTGGCACTCATTCCAAGTCATTTGGTTGCTTCATTCACCCATTTCCACGTGACACGTGTCACCCTTATTTCCATGACATGTCAGCACAATGACGTCAGGCCACCACGTCAGATTCGGGAGACCATCCTCCGAAAGGTATTCCTGCTCAGCATTCAAATATCCCAAATGCCAAAATTGGCTCCATATCTAAGCATGGTTAAAAGGATTCTAGAGTTGGCAGATGGATAAATTTTAGCAAGGGCGCTAAAATAGCAGGGTTTCCCAGATCACAGATTGCAACAGATCGATGACCACACTTCATTGCAGGGACAGAACATGCTTGAACGTTAAAATTCTAGAGCGGTCCCGTAATCGAAACCATGGTATAGCGAAAGAGGTACGTGGAAATTGGTGGTGGATTGCGGGGGTCAAAGCGGTGTGGATCCAAACAGCCCTTGACAACTTCCGCAATCATGTGCTTATATAGGGTCCAATCCGAGAGCAGCGTGTGGAAACATAAACTGGCCATTATAGTCAGAGGTTTTGAATTCATTTCTTCCTCTTGACTTCGATGATTTGGAGGGAGTCGAAGATCAACAGGTGGCAGTTGGGGATCAACATACGAGATTGGAGGACACATGGCACTGGAGAAGATGTGCCCAAGCAATAATACATGTCATTCATTTTCTGTTAGAGTGGTTGCCAACAAGCTCCTTGATTTTAGTAGTTTGTTAAATTTGTTGGTACATATGTTAGACTTGTAGATTTTTTAGGAGAATCCTAGGATAAGAAGGCCAGATCGCACCCATAGTTGTTTTCTATTGTTTTGACTATAACTACATGATATGAATGATATGAGAGGTTCAGATGGTTGAGTAGAGCTCCCTTTTGTAATATTTTGACTAAACAGAGTTGTTCTCTGGTTATGTATGAGACTTGAGAAATTTTCATTAATAAAAGTCAGTTTCCTTTCATCATATTATTTCCTCTGATTCTGAAATGCTCATGATTGGATGATCCATATGATATTTTGTGGTTGTGTTATAATGAAGGTTTGATTATAATGCTACTATGAATGTTTTTAAGTGTTTTAAACTTTAAGTTCAAGAAGTTCTTGTGACTGAGTTTTTCTTCTCCTAGCTACTTGAAGGCCTCATGTTTATAGCAGATCTATCCACCTTTCTCACTAAGTCTTCCTTCTATTCACCTTTATCCTTAAACCACTGACTGAAGTTAATCAAAACTTCATTTGCTTATGCATGCTAGCCCATATTTCTGTGTTAAAACATTCTTATGCTGAGTTTTGTCCATTTGACCTTTCATCATTAATTTACATTCACAAACCTTGTGATGGGTACTAGGATTATCCTCTTGCAATATGAGGGTGATTCTTAGTGCTAACAGTATGGGAGGGGGAATGTAACATCCCCACTATAATCTCCAATTTAATTAATGTGTAATGTAGATATGAAATGCGGTTATGGCAAAGTGATGTATATGCGAATCATATTTCTGAATTTTAATAAATAAAATGTAATGTCAGCTACTGGGGGACATGGACAAAGATGGGGGCTGAGTTTTCCTCAAGAGAAGGGAGTGTCTAAGAGGTCGGGTCCAAGGGGGAATATATTTATGGGTATTAATCCAAGCCCACATTCCTGAATTTTATTATCATTGTGTATAAAACTTATATTTTTTGTTTGAGTGTATGAGAGTCCAATCATTAAATACATGTAAGAGGGTGGGTGTGAGAATTCACATCCCATAGTTATTGGGAGCATGAGGTTGAATTATAATCAACATTGGAAAGAGTGAGTAGTCAGTTGGCTTGGGGGAAAAGGAAATTTGTATGGCCAAAGGGGGCAATTTTTATAGTCATGTTTTTTATATGAACAACAAGCAAAGAACAGGAAAGAGGAGCTCCAAGGCTGGAACAACCATGGAGGGAGAATTCTAGAGAATTTTGGAGCTAAATATTGAAGAAGTTGTTAGTCTTGCAAGAGAACCAAGTTGTCAGGCCTGAAGAGTGAACTCTTGTGTGAGTTGCACTGAAGCAGTAAGCTTGTTGTTGTTTTTTTTACTCGTAGTTTTCCTAGCAATGAGTTCCCTTTGTCGGTTTATTTATATGTATAAATCCTTGACATTAATTCTATCAATCTAGGAGTGTAAACTTTGATATGCAAGAACAATAAATGTTGGATTAGAGCTTATCCTTCCCTGCCAAAGAAGTTTCGGCAAACTAATTCAAAGCTTATAATGAAATCAAATTGAACATAGATCGGTCTATACAATAGAAACATTACATCTCTGGATGAGGATTAATGAAATACTATATTTGCATAAACCTCAATATTTTTCCTAAAGGTTCATGTGATCATTTATCAAGTAGATCAATCCTTCAATCTTCAGTAGATAATCAACTTCTGTGATCAACTCAAATATAAAATAAAGCTTGCAGATGAGACTGAGAATTGGGAATACAAAGCTTGAAACTACAAGAAATACAGAGGCATCTGCCAACTATTCACCATGAATGTCAATTACACTTAATAAACTCTGAGTATAATCTTTCACTGGATAATTCCAAATGTTCTTGTACTTCCAAACGAATGTAATTATAACAATTATCTTTGGTTCCGAAGAATTGCATCTATATCTTTAGCTAAATCAAAAGACTGATAAGCAAAAGGAACTAAACAAATATGAAAATGGAAATCAAATCTACTATATAACTGAAAATAAATAAACACAACGCATGCCAAGGAATGAGGGCCCTGCCAAACCTAACACACACTCTGAGAAATCTTACAAACTAAGTGAGTACTCAAGTACAGGAACATAATATCAGCAATTGATTATTATGGAATGAAATTCATAGATTACAAGTATACAAGCATGGATTCCACTCCCTCTTACAATAATGTTCTCCTCCTCACAATAATAATCTTATCCTATGTTATGTGTTTATATATATACAGAGAAGAGAAATGGAGTGAATCAAAACTAATTCCATCAAATCATAACTATCAGAATATAAATAGTTTACAAGATATTGTTTATCTCATTTTTGGTGGATCTTGGTTGCAGAGATAACTCAAGATCCGATTAAAAATCGTTTCTCATAACACAAAAGAGCTGAGAATAACTTGATTAATCTCCTTTCTAGGTGGGTGCATCCATTTGGATGGAACATTAGAGAAGACAGTCGCAACAATAAATCTAGGCAAACCCAGTTTAGAAAAATGGTTGTATCCAAAAAAATCATGCACTTCTTGAGAAAACCACTAGTAATTTACTCAAATTAGGATGTTCTGCACAAAACCCGCATTTTAGATTCTTTAGATTCGTCTTCATTAGCTCAAAAAACACGCGGGAAGATCATTGCTGCTAATTTGGCACGTATTTGACTGAGGATATTTGACCACGGGTTGGAGGCTTCCATGTTGGACCATGGGTGTGATCTGATGAACACCACACCACATCGAGGGTTCTAGTGACAAAACTGAAGTGGAAGAATTCCAACTGGAGAGGCATAATTATGATAAACAACAATTCAAGTACCAGAAGTGAACTAAGAATATATGTCATCAACAAGATTAGTCTAAACCTTTTTCTAATTTACTAAAAACAAAGTAAAATGTAAATATTAACAACATCAAGCTTGTTAGGCACATTAGCTTCATAAGTATGGGTATGTATGGTAATAGGCATAGTAATTGGGTGCAGGGATAGGGTAGAATGGTCAAAATAAGGCCAACTGATAATGAAAAAGATGTCAAAATAGGGAGCCAACATCTCCCCCATGCCTGATGGTTGGCATGACCTTGTGTCAATAAAGTAGGTAAAGACCATTTTCTCTCATAATTTTATGGCTGTAAAATCCTCCCAAGATTTTCCAACTTTACTACCATATCTAACGTCTACTGCAGAATATATTTCAAATTATGTTTGTGTTGATTGAATCTCATTGATTTGCATTGCCACTACTCGATTTTCCTGTCATAAATAAATCCTCTATGTTGTTCAAACTTCCAATGAAAACCAGTGGTGCAAACTACATTTTGAGATGTACCTTGTTGAATGTTAAAGTCCCTCCATGAATTATATAGTTTGTATTTAAAGTCAAGACTGCTTGAATATCAAGCAATGCACCCCTATAGTCGTGAAGAGCTAAACAAAAGCATGTTCAGAGCTCCAGGAAATCAAGTGTCAAAACATGGCACTTAGTCTGCCCATCTCACTAAATTTACAAATGGCACACATACCTCTTTCAAAAATACCAATATCATTGTATTCTTGTAGTAGCACTTTGTATGAAAAATCTTTAAAGAAGAAACACTTTTGAAAAGAAAAGATGCATGATTTTTTCAATAAAAATTTATAAGAAGAACCAAATAAAGCAACCTTACTTCAATCCCATTCCAAGACTTAACAACCATCTGTTACTAGCAATTGCATAAGAGCGATCACAACCAAGCTCCTAGATATATCCAATGTTGGCTTTCTTATCTTTTTTGTCAGCAAAGAGTTCACCGTTGAGAAAAGTTGAAAGGTTGGATTGCAACAGATATATGGAAAAACTTAAATACAAAAAATAATCCTGATATATCATAAAATTCTCCCCCGTGCCTGAGGATTGGCATGTCCTCATGCCAAATGAAATAGGTATTGAGTAGGCCCTCAATTTAGAGATGAATGTAGTTGTCCTTCCTCCAAGTATGCTCTCTGATGATAATTAAAACAATTAGGAAACTGAAACAGAAAATGGCAGATTACCCTTCTTTTGTCCTTGTTTTGGATGGAAGACCAAATTCTTTCATAAAATCAGTTGTATCAAGAATTGTTGACCATCATTTCTTTATAGCTTTGAGAATTTTATCATCTATCAATTCACTGTCAACTTCTGCTCAGTAGTGATCAATGGGTTCCAAGGTCGAATTATTTTTTGGAAAGAATGTGTATGAATCTCCCTTAGCTTCAAGGTAGGAACCACAATGTTCAGTGCAACCACCTTTCTTTTCCCAAGGGTTTTTGCAATAACATTTTTACAAATTTACAAGCATGATCATTCTTTGTAATATGCCCCAAACTCCTAAGTGCCAAAACTAAAGTTGTACACACCCTTTGATAGTTCTACCCAATATGAAAGCATGCATGTAAGATATGATGCTTTTCCCTCTTGTATGAAAGCATGCATGTAAGATATGAAGTGTCAAATTGTTCCAAAAGATGAGGACACCTATCCAAATACCAAGGGTGGGTTTTCTAATTAACAATCTAAGCTAGAAACCATTTGGATTTGTGTGCCTATCGACTAAACCATGATTGTAATTACTACACCTATTGACTTTCAAGAATGCAAGTGAAATAATAGCTATCTTGGATAATCACTACTAGTAAATATAATATTAATTAACATTGAGTATCACTACCATTCTCAAATCTAGTCTAGCTACCATTGAGATTCTTGTGCTTCGGTGTACAATGTCAACTAATTGTGCAGGTTAGCAATTATTGGGATTCTTGTGCATACCAAGTAACATGCACAAGAATCTAATAATAGAAAGCTTAGGTAATGAACTACCACTAACTTGATAGTGTCCAACTTGGATTATCATTACCAAATCAATCTAGGCTATATATCATTGGGGTTATTGTTCTTAGGTGTCTAATTTCAATTAATTATCTAGGTTCGAGACCATTAGGATTATTGTCCCAGACAACCAACAAGTACAAGAATCCAATAATGGTTATCTTGGATAATCACTATCATTAATCCAATAGTCGCTAGCTTGGCTTATCACTACCACTCTCTAATCCAGGCTAGCTACCATTGGGACACTTATGCTTACCAACTAATAGGGATGAGAATCCAATAGTAGCTAGCATGAGAAGATGATGGTAGTTAACTTGGATAAGCAATGTCATTCATCCACTAGTATTTAGATTGATTTATCGTTACCAATATCCAATATAGGCTAGCTATTGTTGGGATTCTTACACTTACCAACTAACATGGATGAGGATCCATAATAGCTAGCTTCAACAATAACTACTACTAATACAATAGTACCTAGTTTACATAATCAGTACTACTCTCCAATATAGGCTAGTTGTCCTCGTGATTCGACTTATGTTGGGGTGTCTATTTTCATTCATCTAAGCTAGCTACCTTTAGGATTCTTAAGAGGACTAACTTATAGAACAAGATTATGTACTAGTTGACTTGGATAATCATTACATTCAATCCAACAGTATCTAGCTTGGATTGTACTACCACTATCCAATTCAAGCTAGTTACCAATGAGATTCTTGTGGTCATGTGCATATTGTTAATTGATTATTTAGGACGCCTGTCACTATGATTCTTGCACCTAACAACTAACATGCACAAGAATCTAAAAGGAGCTAGCTTGGATTATGCCTACTGCTAATCCAATAGCAACTAGCTTGGATTATCACTACCACTCTCCTATCTAGGCTAGCGACTATTGGGATTATTTTGCATGCATGTCTACTTTCAATTAATTATTTAAGTCAACTTCCATTGGCAATATTGTTCCTTTAAATTAACATGCACATGAATCTAAGAATAGCTAACTTAGATCATCACTGCTACTAATCCAATAATGACTAGTTTGGATTATCACTCTTGCTCTCCAATCTAGGCTAGCCACTATTGAAATTATTGTATTTGGGTGTATATTATAGATTAATTATCTAGGGAAGCTACAATGGGGATTCTTACACTTACCAACTAACATGTGTGAGAATCCAAAAATCTAGATAGCTTGGATAAAGTCTGTGGCTAATCCAAAAATGGTTAGATTGCATTATCAATGCCACTATCCAATCTAGGTTGACCACCATTGGGATTCTTGTGCTTGGGTGCATATCAATTTAATATCTAGGCCAACTTTGTTTGAATTCATGTGTCTACCAACTAACAAGAATGAGAATTTAATAATCTGTAGCTTGGATAATCACTATTGTTAATCCAATACATCTAGCTTAGTTATCACTATTATTTTTCAATCTAGGCTAGCTACCATTGGGATTCTTACATTTGGGTGTATAAGATCGATTAATTATCCAAGATAGGTATAATTGGGATTCTTGTGCCTACCAACTAATTTGCACAAAATTCCAATAATAAATAGTTGAATAATCACTATCATTAATTATATATTAATAGGCTTGGTTATCATTACAACTCTCCAATCTATTTTAGCTACCATTGGGATTTTTGCACTTCCATGTTTACTTTCAACTAATTATCTATGTTGTTGGGTATGTGTTATATTCTTTGTATGTGTGTGTGTGGGTGCGTCAGATTCGACAACTGCGTCTAACGATCCCGGATTAAGGGATTAGGGTTTTGGTATCTACGGAATACCTAAAAACATTGTATATATTGGTGAATGGTGAAATTCGATATAATGAATATAAGAAAGGTTTTCCCGGTTGAGGGTTTCCGGTATAAAACCTTTGTGTACTCTGTGTATGAGCCATTGATTAAATTTTGTTTTTCTTAAGAATCTATATGCATTTCTTTACTTCACAGGTTTAAAACTTACATGTGGTATCAGAGCTCGTTTTTGGCTTCAGAGGGACGCCTTTGTTGTTGAGGGTTTGGCTCGGTCTTGATAGATCAAGTTTATCTTGGGTCTGTGATAAACTTGGGTTTAGAGGGAGCTTTTGCAGTGGTTATTCAAGTGTAGAAAGAGGAATGACGAGCTCTTGTAGAATCGAGATAGAGAAGTTCAACGGTAAAAACTTTGAGCTATGGAAGCTCAATATGGAGGACCTTATTGTAGACAAAGAACAATGGATCGTTGTGGATCCTGGTACACAGCCTACTGGTACACCGTCTACTAGCACACAGGCTACTGGTACACAAACTACTAGTACACCACTTGTTGGTATGTCGAAGGAAGAATGGGAGAATTTGGACAGGCAGAGTCGAATAGTACTCCTTGCTCTTCTGTCCAAATTCTCCC